>JAQFVV010006233.1:5953224-6126286 GCA_028023455.1 Epiperipatus broadwayi
TAAAAAAAATTTTTTAACGGTATTGCTGTAAATGCTATATAGCAAACTCTGAATCTAAGATTGAACCATGCTATGTTGCTGACTTATATTTGTTTAATTATATGTTGTTTTTTAACAAAAGTAAAAACAAATGGCTCTTAGATATGTTTTATTAACTGTTAATTGACGTAAATTATAACATGCTTGCATTCAGGTTTAATTTGAATTTGACTGTGAATTAAAACAAAGGTAGAAAATCGTGTTATGTGATATATGAGAACATAAGAATAAGTGATTGCTTTTTTCTATAAGCTTTTTTTTACATATAGTAGAGTGATATACATTTATACTGATAGTTAATTTGAAATTATTTTTTTTATAATGGTCTTACATTTAATACTTTAGTTTTAGATTCAGTAAATATTTATTTATCTACATGACTAAAGATAATCAGAGAAATAATTCAGCTTTTATAATTACCTTTCTAACGTTTGTTATAAATCCTGACCTGTCTCGTCTTGTAAATAATATCCCAGAAAAGTCTTTCTCACAATATGTATCTTTTGTACAAAAAACCGAACTTCATAATATCAGTCGGTTTGGACCCAAACATACACACAGAAATAAAATCAAAATTTAGTCAAGCGTTGGTAGCCGAGAAGTCAGCGCAACAGCCTTGCAAGGAAGCAGTTGCTTGCAGACAGTTGTTGCGGGTTCGCTTGCCGACCGATGCTTTGACATATGGAAAAAAAAAAGTCAAAATTTACATTTATATGTTTTAATCATCATTAGTTTAATTTTGAAATATAAATATCCTTAATATTTATTACATGAAATAATATTTTTAAAAATGAAAGAGATGAAATAACATTTTTATAAATAAAAGAGATGAGTCTATGCCATTTTTCACAAGTTAATAATTTAAAATTTATAACAAAATCTTAATTTAAATGATTTCACTGACATATGTATTATAGCCTTGTTAGACTCTCTTAAAACCAAAATATTATCAAACACAGTTAGATATTATATATATTAAAAATAGCTCATTACTTTAATAAGAAACCGATAACCATCATATTTATGCCTAGGAAAATTCAAAAATCTATACAACTTATACATTTATTAATTTACACGATTCTATTATAAATTTGTTGTATATAAGTGTAAATAATATTTAGCAATAATAAATTGTTTGATAAGAATTTCATAAACAAAATTGCGAGTCCGTGCGCAACCCTACCAACAAACGGTATGATATCATTATTAAACATCAGAAAGCAGATGGAAACGGTTGCCAGGGGATTATCAGTAAAATTCAAAATAACATAATTTATTTTATTCTTCGCTTTTAATTACATTTGATCATTGTAGAAGAAAATAGACTTTAGCAATCTTTAATATATTCTAAAAAAATTACGATGGGCATTAATACATAAGTCCACACAAAGAAACACACTTCATGGAAGCCTAAAAAACCTGGTCGAATCTCCAAACAATATAATAATCTAACAACAGCGAATTCTGCGAAAATGTATGTATATGTGTGATTTAAGCAGATATAACCAAATAGTTAATATCAAATATCATTTTTTTTAAAACTTTAACAGGAAATTAATGGATGTGCTCAAATATACTTATTACTAGTTATTATTCATAAAGCCGATGACGAAGGCATCATCTTTAATCAGTACATCGCTGGATATTACAAACAGTTATTTGACTTGCATGTATTACTTATGTACAAGAAATATTTAATGCAAGAATACAGGAAAACATCGGGATAATATATATAGAGAAAGTAAAAATAAACACAACTTTGTAGGGAAACTTACGTTTATATGTATACTCCTATTGCAACCACAGCTAATCCGCTATATAATAATTATTTACATAAATAGTAAATGAATGTGTTTTTTGACACATATAATATAATTTATGCAAATTGGCTACCATGGATCTGACTACAATACATCATATTCTCATGTGATATTGCTATGGAATTTTTGGATCCTCAAGGGTAGTATTTCATGTATACTTCATTATTAAGAAATTTATATGTACAGCAAATTTATAAATTATATTTGATCATTTATATTATTATAATTATATTTGCTAGTTATTGCATTTTAAGTTTAATTATATTCAAATAGATATAATTGAGAGAAAATAATTAGTATTATTCAAAATTATAACCTCATCGATTTATCGAAATCTCAACAAATTATTTAAAATTTCTTGATCTCATTAGACCAATTAAAGTTGTAATAAGTTCAACGTTCATTTATAATTTTGTTAAAGTAAATTACACACCCACCCACCCACACACACACGCATGCACACACACACATATATATATATATATAATCTTAATTATAAATATAAGTATTATCTCATATCACCATGAATTCCATGATCAACATTAATATAACCTTAAAAAATGTTTCTTTATAATTTACACACATACTCATAATTCATTTGATGATTATAAATATACTATGATTATTATTATTTACATGTATGTGGTTGAGCTAAAGAGGAAAAACCTATCAATCAAGATTTACTGTAAATAATAGTGAAAATTTAAGTTGTTTAGTACATTAATTCATTGTTTATATCTCTTAGAGTTAGCTTTTACTATTTGCTAACTCATTTTTAAATATGTGTCGGTTAAAAAGGGGGGCGGGGGTAGGATGAAATATACAATGTCCTTTATTTCCTTTTAGGTTAATTCCATACTTATTTAATCTATTAACTTTATTACATTAGAGTCTCTGCCTAGTGGGCAAACCATTAAATTATCTGCAGTATCATATAAGATAGTTTGATTGGCATCATATTTCACCTTGAATAAATTAGAGTTTTGGTGCTGATATTTTTATTAAACAAACTTTGTGTTTTTACTAACTAATATCTAGAACAACCCTAAAGCTACAGTGTAAAACCATACAGGTACAGAATTTATTATTGAAATTAAATTTTCCAAATTTTAACCATTGATGTCATAAGTTAAGTATTGAAGTTGCTATAATTTTTCCCGATGTGGATACATGATATTTTAAATAATTTTAACGGGCCTTAATTTGATATCTTATTACATTTCTGAAATAACATTTGGTTATCACTAAGTTATTACTAATATTCTTAAAATTGGTTAAATGTTATAAAATATATTTTATTTCGTTGTTGATATTTACAGTGTGATTTATCTTATCATCTCCAAAATATAAGAGTCTCAAGAATATTGAAATTATATTGTGCTAAATAAAAATAATATTTTCTAATGATGATTTTTTAAGTCCTGCCATCACAATTAAATATATTGTTTCCTAGTATCAATTGTTATATATATATATATGTTGATACGAAGATTTTCACGGGTTGCATATATAAAAGACATATTTTGCAGGTTCATCCGTGTTAAAAAAATTAAATATTGATATACCGACGACGACGCTTCACTTGATCACACAAGTCATCCACTGGGTGATAAAAGGTACTAAGACGGTTGTAGAGGCGCTACAATCACTGATTTGAAAAAAAAAAAAAACATTAAAGTTCCACCAATAGCAAAAATGTTAAATTAAGAATGTTTTTTTAAAAATTTTTTCCAAATTGGAGGAAATTTGCATGTAATATCTCGCTTATTGATACAATCTGATCTTTTACGTATCTCAATGGCTTCTCTAATTTTGCACTGGTAGAGATTATCACATCTGGATATTATCCTGCTACTAGGAAAATTAATTTTATGACCTCAATCTATAGTATGAAGTGAGAGTGCTGATGATGATGAGAGTTGTTTAACTGCATTAGCATGCTCATCTCTACTAACACTGATGTGATGATTACTCATACCTATGTAAGAAGCTTTACAATTTTCACACGAGATTTGATAAACACCATGAGATTCAAGAGGGATTGAATCCTTAAGCTTGCTATATTATATTGCTGATCTTTTGATAAGTAGAAAATGCTGTATCTATATTATAGCGTTTCGATATACGTCCAATACTGTCTTCGTATCAACATGAATATATATATATATATATGATAAACAAAAATGCAAGTTAAAAAACTTGCTAACGCTTGTATTTATGTCCACAGATGGCGTCCTACCAAAAACACCTATCAAGCGTATATTTCGTTTACATAAACGTCAGAGTAGTTAGTATTCACTATCTCTAACTATAATTCCACTTTCAGATCATGATTTCAAGCTATTTGCTATCGTCAGTGAAAGACAGGAATAAAGAAACTAGATCTAAATACAAACTCTGAGCGTTTATGAAACAATTTCTATTCAGCTTGCAAGCGTGAATTTTTTAGACACTAATGTCTTCAAACTCAGCTTAGCAAACCAGATAGCTATATGGGTCTGATCTCAGTTCAGCATCACCATATAGTAGAAGCCTCTGCAATCTATATCATTGCAAGAAAGACCTCAAAGGTACATTTATGATAAACAAAAATGCAAGTTAAAAACTTGCTAACGCTTGTATTTATGTCCACAGATGGCGTCCTACCAAAAACACCTATCAAGCGTATATTTCGTTTACATAAACGTCAGAGTAGTTAGTATTCACTATCTCTAACTATAATTCCACTTTCAGATCATGATTTCAAGCTATTTGCTATCGTCAGTGAAAGACAGGAATAAAGAAACTAGATCTAAATACAAACTCTGAGCGTTTATGAAACAATTTCTATTCAGCTTTGAGGTCTTTCTTGCAATGATATAGATTGCAGAGGCTTCTACTATATGGTGATGCTGAACTGAGATCAGACCCATATAGCTATCTGGTTTGCTAAGCTGAGTTTGAAGACATTACGTGTCTAAAAAATTCACGCTTGCAAGCTGAATAGAAATTGTTTCATAAACGCTCAGAGTTTGTATTTAGATCTAGTTTCTTTATTCCTGTCTTTCACTGACGATAGCAAATAGCTTGAAATCATGATTTGAAAGTGGAATTATAATTAGAGATAGTGAATACTAACTACTCTGACGTTTATGTAAACGAAATATACGCTTGATAGGTGTTTTTGGTAGAATCTGTGGATATATATCCGATATTCGTATCAACATGAATATATATATATATATATATATATATATATATATAATGCTTGAAATTTTTTTTGTAAACACTTATTGAGAATGTTTCAGCTACTGCAATGAAAGATAAGTATGAGATTATTTATCAAAAAATAAATGTAGATAGAGTCTATTTTAGTATCTCCAATCGTTTAAGACATTTCATTAAAATCAATTACTTTTAGCACCTGAAAAAACAATCCCAATGTAATTGAAAGATTATGTAGCAGTTTTTATTTCAGTTGTTGATTTAATTTTGAATAACTATATCCTTGCCTTATTATTATACCAATTAAAAAAGTCCCCAGATCACTTGATATTTTTTATCTTTAAAAATATTTATTTCAAAGTCATATAGAATAAATATATAAAAATAATCTTACCAAGTTGTACTTTCTTAGATATAATTAGTTGTTCTTTATTTTCTTTGGTACGATACGTTTTTATTATTATTAATAATAAAAAGTGTCTCTTTTATAGTGCTTTTTACAGTCTAATGATTGTAATAACAGGAAATAATTTATAAAATTACTGAAATAAGTGAGAAAACTAAATTAAATTTAATATTTTGAGGTAGATAAACTTTATTTTTTAAAATTAAATTAATATCCATAGACGTGAAAGTACAACATATTATAAAGTTATAACAATAACAACAACTTCAAGCGTTGAGGGCCTAGTGGTTAGCGTAACTGCCTTCCAAGCAGCTGGCCGAATTCGCTTCCCAGTCAACTCATTTGACATATGGAAAAGAAAAACAATAACAAAACAGCAAGATAAACTAACATTTTCTGAAAAAAAGTATATAGTAGTAAAAACAAATAAAACAAGATATTTATATTCCTAACAATTTAAATAAAAACATCATTCATGAAATTAATTCTATAAGAACAGAAAAGTTACAAGAAATGATGAAATCATAATAAATATTATTTTTCTTTAAAGCACACGATGACAAATAGATAATAATAAGAATGCTATTAAAACATAGAACAGTTATTATTTCTTTACAAAGTATTTATTAAATATATGGACCCAAAATTGGGCTAATCTTACAAAATAACAATGATAACATTAAATAATAATTGTAACTTCCATATTCAATCTATAGATCAGTTATAGACATGCCAAAAAGTGTTGTTCTGAGTAAATTTATAAATTGTAAGAATTAAACTTCGTAGATATTTGTTTATGAAACCTCTCAATTATTATTATTTCTAAATGTTATTTATTTCTTGAATATGCAGAAATTCTAATAAAATCAATATCGTTATATAGTACACTCATATGATTACATACCTCTACTAGTATTAACTATATGTCCCAATTAAATATTTTATGTATATAAATTAATATCCAAGAAAATAAATATAAACAAAAAAAACAGTGAAATGACAGGGACTGGGGATGGACAAAAATCCGTGGATCATAGGCCACATATGATGTAAAAGTATTGTATGACCTGCATAGCAACAAATCATTTAATTGCTTTTAAACAAGGTGATGTGATGTACTGTAGCTACTCCTTAAACGGAGTCAAGAATATCCAGCAAATATACCAAGAAAAACTTGTTAGCTACTTAATTTTACATTACCCAGTCTAATTTTTCCCATATTCTACTCCATCCCATTTCCACAACATAATCTTTGTCAACTCTACAGCCTTTATATCTAAATCCCCCTTATCTTTTTCCAAACCCAACACAAAAAACAATAATCTACTTTCTGTATAATCCCTTTTTTGATATTTATTTTTCCATAACTTCATTATATGTGCACTTTCTGTTTTCAAGCATTTACATTCAATTAACAAATGCCAACCAGAGTAATCAATGGATGCTAGAAGACTTGTGCATAAAATCCCTATCGAGTGCCTACTCATCCAATATCCCCAGACTAGTTTCTGGCTTGTGGCACTAGATAGAGATTTTATGCACAAGCCTTCTGGCATCCATTGATTACTCTGGTTGGCACAGGGTGGCACCACTGTATGGATAGTTTTGCCTTGTTTAATAACACTTATGTGCTAGTATAAGAGATAGTGATCATGTGATGTTTGCTTTTACTTTAATTAAAATTAATTACATTATTTATATTATAAATAGACTTTACTGTTTGAATGAAGTGATAGAAAAAGCTATTAAATAAAATAAATATTAAAAATGGATTAACTTGCTGCTCAATGGATTAGTATTTAAAGAGAAAAAAGATAATAATGAATTTAAAAAAGTTAAAAACAAATATTTTATTTGAAATACCAATATAGTTAGTGAGCTTTTTGATGAAAATAAACTAAATATTAATAAGAATATCTATGTAAAGATAAAGATTTTGATAAATGGGTTTGAAATCGTAATATTTATTGAATAAGATGAAGCGATTTAAAAAAAAAGCGGTAGTAAAAATTCACATTATTAAAACGTCTATTTAATTAATAAGAAGGGATCAAAATTAAAATATGCAAGCCAGGGGATTATGATAGACATGTTGATATGGATAAAGACAATGTATAAACAAGTTAGTTATATTCTGGAAAAGAAGACCATATATAAAATAGTTAAAAAGTTGAAATACAAAATCTATTAAACTCAGGAACATATTTACATTAACCCTTCATTCATGTAGGCCGTAAACATTACTGCTCATCAACTAGTTTTTATAATTCATTCCAGATGGCATTGTTTTTCTATTTCAAAGCACTTACTTTAATAAATTTTATACATGTGTATTTAATATAGGGTATATGAGCACAGACTTTCAGATGAACCATCACTCTCCACTCTATCTAATAACACTGATACACTCAAGCACATATATGCCGGAAAGATAAATAATCACCAATATACTATTTCATGCTAAACCAGCAATCGTCAGTTGGTCCAGATTATCATCTCCCACACATATATACTATAAGTGCTCAGATATATATTAAGATAGACAATCTTCATACTTTAATGGACAGGATTCAATCTACTACACACTCCAACTCTTCAACCGTCCATCCAATTGAAAATCTGATGATGGAAAGCTCGAAAGCCACCCTGAGGCAATAAAACTATATATATATATATATATATATATATATATATATATATATATATATATATATATATATGATATATATATACATATATATATATATCCATTACAGTTTACTCACACTTTTATAGTCAATATTCCCAGGATGTGTTCTTTTATACATATATAATTGACCACACATTAGGAATTCATTTTTGTTCTGAATTCTCAAGCACAAATAGATTAATAAGTGACACCTGGATCGCCATTTTATTGTACCAGTACTCTTGAGGGACCACCTTTAAATATGTCTAAGCAATGTACATTTTATAGAATGTTATAAAAAGTAGATAATAATGGAGATGATTAAACTAAAACATTATATTTCCAAAAGCAGTTTCCCCAAAATCAGCACTAGTGATTTGAAATAATTTTAGCATTCATAATAATTTAATATACTTAAGAAAGCATGCATTTGGGGCCTTTTGCGGTTCCATGTTGTTACGGACAATTTCAAATACTAAGATGTCTCAATTCACGAGAACATTCTGACATTTGCTCAGTGGTAAAACATTGTCTCTAATTAAAATATGTTTTCTGTTAATAAACAAAAAACTAATTAGTTTTAAGTGTAAATTTGAAAGTTAGCTGATACATAAAATGACATAGATGATTTGAATTTTGAAAACTAATAATAATTTATTTAATAATCACAATTAATCGACACATTTATATACACACACAAAGATAATAATAGTTATTTTGCAATGGCATACATACAACTAAGCATATAAAAAATTAATAAATAAAAATAACTTAGCAACTAATACATATAAAATACATTATAATAAAAAAATCAGATTGTACTAACTTAAGGCCTTTTCAATAGATTTTTCTTTTAAGTTTTAAAAACGATTCTTCTTAATTATGATATTTTTATTTTTAGAACATCAATTACCGATCAAAATATGGGGGAAATCATGACATCATCTTTCAATTTGTTTCATTTTAAATGTTCTATTTTCAAAATTATGATAGAGGCACATATTATTTTATCAGCATATTCTTAATCTGGGTTTGCAGTCGACCTCAGAAATTTCCCAGAAGAAATCTACATGATTTATGGTGGGTCAGCCCACTTTAGATTAATTAGCATTGCATATTCTCTGGCTGTATCAACAAATAATCTTTGAAATCTCAAAAGCAAATTCTTTTTCTGGTTAAACGGGTTTGTAAATAATCATTAAGTAGATAAAAAAATGAAAACCAGCATCGTTGTGAGTTTAGGCAAATTCAAATAATTATGAAAAAGTTGCATGTTTATGATAAGGAACAGCATACTAAATTACATATTTGAACTTTTTATAATAGTAGTAATGTTATTTTTTTATTTCTGCTGAAATCAAATAAATAAGAGTAATAGGCATATAAATTAGACAATCATGAATTCAAAAAAATGAAGAAAAGAGTCATTTAATGATAAACCAGTGATGCAAAAGGCATAGCAATGAACGGAGTTGGATCTGGAACAAACAAAAATTAAATCTGCTGAAACAGCACATCAATTGTTGATATGAAAATATTACATAAGTTGATATATCTGTGGCAACAAAAAATGACAATAAGTTTAGAGAAAAATCAACAAATAATTAGTGAAGTTGTTAAAGAAATAAAGGAATATTGTAAAAGCATGATAGAAAGATAAATGAGATGAAAGATTTAGTCAATTAAGAGAAAAGCAAGAAGAGTATAGTGGACAGGCAGAAAAGATAAATGCACAAGTAATAGAGAATGAGAAATCAATGGATGAGGAGCAAAAATTTAGAAGAGGTAATGGCGAAGATACTTAATAGGACAGAGATAGCAAACAGCTGAAAAACTGAATGCACCAGATACAAGTAAGATGACCAATCAAGTAGTCAGTCTAAGAAAGCTCCTGATCATGTTTGTATCAATATTCTGTAGTTAGAAAAGGGAAAAAATCATATAAATGAAATAAAAGCATATACAATATGTTAGTGTTTTCCTTGAGGTTTGTGATGATGGAGTTTCAGTTGTGTTTATATATTAAAATATTTCCATTATCTGATATGAGTATTGAATATGTTTAAAAAATTTAACTTTCTTTAATTATTCCAAATACATTCTACTGTTAGTAATAGCACACATGTTAGCATGTGAATGTTTTGAGAGGCATTATCCCACCTCTTCTTCAGATGTTTATGGCCTGACCAGAGTACTATCATGGGAATCAAATCATGACACTTAGATTCTAGGGTATTGAATTTTAAGGTAACACATTAACCAACTGAGTCATATTGCCAAATATATATATAGTTATCTGATTTCACCACTTTTTCCTAAGAGAAAAGGGGATTAATAGTTTCCATACTAGGAAGGGTTATGGGATTTTCTGCCATTGCTATGTGAGCAGTTTCTTTAAATTTTCTTCTTTGTACTTTTTCTTCATTATCCAATATTTTGGATTTTTCCAATTGAACATATGTTAATTGGTACATATATAGTCTGCTACCTTAGACACACCTGTTTTCTCTCTTCTAATCACTAGTTTATGTTCTTGCAAGTGCATTTCAATGGTATGACTGGTCTCACAAATATACATTCTTTCACATTACATGGTATATCATAGATGCAGTTTTTTTTCAGCATTTCAAGTTTAGGTTTTGTAAATGTTACAATTCCTCATAGTGTGGTATGGTTCTGGAGAGCTGTTTTAATGCTATACTGATTGGATATTTTACTTAATTTGTCAGATAATTTTGGAGTGTATGGGTACACTACTATACCAATAATTGTCTTTTCCCTTGATGGTTCATTTTGTTGTCTAATTAATGTTTTCTTATTAACCGCTGATAGATAACCATTTTTCATAAGAGTTTGTTCTATATAGGTTTTGTTTTTTCCCAAATCGCTGATTTCTATAGAAACTTCTTTTGTTCTGTTCCATAGTGATAGTATAACTCCATGTTTTGTGTTTCTGGTGTGATTGGATTTTTAGGATATGTATTTTCCTGTGTGGGTACATTTTCAGTAAACTGTAGTTTTGATTTTCCCATGAGGAAGTCTTGTCAAAAAAACATCTAAGAATGCCAATTTTTGTTCTTGTTCTGATTCTATTGTAAATTTAATTGAAGGGAATATGTTGTTGATGTGTTTCCAGAAAGTATGTAGTAGCGCTTCACCATGTGACAATACAACAAATGTATCATCCACATAGTGAAACAGTAAGATTTGCAGTCGAATCTTAAGTTTCACCTTTTTCTATCATGTCTTACCAACTACCTTTATTGTACCTAAATTTAAACTTTTTGGTATCGAATTTGTGTAGCGATATTAAAATATATATAAATATCTGTAAAAGTCACCAATTTAAAACAATAAATAAAATATTTGATATAATTTTAAATTTCTGTTTCAGTTATATAATGTTGATATAACTTTAGCTATTTATTTTAAAGTATAAACTTTCATTAATATAAATCCCTTTGTACCTGAAATTTGGCAAATCATGGTCGGTGAGAGATATGATAGATTAATTAGAAAAATTCCCTAAAAGTTTCAATTAATAAAATGTAAAACGATAAAATAAACCTAAACAATAGAACTGTAGCTTTCTGAATTAATTAAATTCTAAAAACTCTTGTTAATGCATTGATTCTCCTTGGGGCAAATGAATGAAACTAAAAATAAACTAGAACAAAATTAAAATGATAAGATAAAAAAAAGAGGACATTTTGGATTTTAAAAACTAGATAGTTAGACTTTGGCTGTGCTCTAGCTTGGTTGAGAGAATCCAAATCTTAAATTAATTTATCTACTACAAGATGATCAAGTAGGAAGCACCTAGACTATTCTGCCCCTGGAGATGGTCGATCATATGCCGAACCTCTACATATGCCCTTCACAAAATAAATCAAGAGGATCTGCTGCCCAAACAATCAGAAAGCTGCTGCTGCTATTGAAATGAATCAATAACCGGAGTACTGGAAAGAACTGCTACTGTTTGAACTCATGAACAATCTGCTACTGACCATGAAATCTGAAAGCTTCTTGTAAAACAGGTACCTGTACCCAAGGACTTTAGATTACTCTAATGTTATTCAAGCTATAGCTTACTCTCTCTATATATTTAAATTGTACAATTATTAATTTCATTATTAATTTATTATGTAAATATCTTTTAATAATCTAGATTGACTAACTATGTCTATTTCTTGAGTACGTATTTCTAATTTTACATTTTTTTATTATCTAATGATTGCATGCCTATAAGATTTCTGATCGGACCTTGCCAAATTTTAGATATAAATCCTAATATAAATGGTTGCCATCTTGTACAGCGACCTCCTAATCTATTTCTTTATATCTACTCATGTTGGCTGGTCAGCTCAGAAATCTCCATAACTCTCTAAAATACAAATACATGATTGCCTGAAACAGTGGATGTGTATACTGCAAAGCATATAATTGGTATTTATTTCTATTAAATTATTTTGTTATTTTCATATAAATAAACACGCATTCGCTGCTTCATTTATTGTAAATGTGGGGGTCTACTATGTAGCAAGTGGTGGACATATTATCTAAATACCCACCCAACTTACCTATTGCTTTTACACTTATTATTAATTTTAAATAATAAATCCATTAAGTGCATTTCTTTGAGAGCTAAATACGTTAATTATTAAATGTTTGTAATGTAGGACTGAATCATAAATTTATACCAAATCTTAACAAAGTATGTGAATTATAC
Organism: Epiperipatus broadwayi; assembly: GCA_028023455.1. Classification (NCBI taxonomy): domain Eukaryota; kingdom Metazoa; phylum Onychophora; class Udeonychophora; order Euonychophora; family Peripatidae; genus Epiperipatus; species Epiperipatus broadwayi. The sequence goes on from JAQFVV010006233.1 coordinate 5,966,091, forward strand.
TATGTGTTACAGTTTAGAGATGCAATAACCTATTATGAGCCTTGGATATCCTAGATTCTACAGGATTTACTGAATCCCAGTCGTCCTACACAAGTGGACATAATGAATTTTCTCATAGGACTTGACGCCCATCACATAGTCAGGGAGTAATTGTGGCATGAACCTTTTGCACCTGATTATGCTTATGTGACATCTTATCTTTGGGCCTATGGCAAATGCCAGCCCATTGTTTTAAACACATCTATTGGCTTCGCAGTTTTAATGTACTGCCACACTCGCATCACAGTTCTAAACGTATCACATGTTTTTTATTATTAATTTTATTATTCCATGTGTGACTTCATCTCTGCATTAATGACATAAATTTACTCTCAAATAAATGTCTACCCAAAATTAATCATTTATAAATATATTATTTAATTAAATAAATATATGTCAGCAGCTGCTATTATCTATCCTAATTTAGACTCGTGCATTTCAAAGATATTAAATCCCCGAAGGCATGTTCTTAAAATACTTGCTCAAGAATTCAGATAGCTAGATTATGTCAACTAAATAATTGTATGTCTTAGAAAATAACACAGTATCAGAATAATAATAGTGCTACTGAGATTTTAATATAATCCAATGTTTAATTAAATGATTTTAGTATAAAATATTCTGATTAAGTAATTTCAAACCATACATCTGCCATCATATATTTATTTATTCGACACCCGTTCTATGTACTACCTCCTTGATTATTTAAAATATGTCTAATATTAATATTATATATAGCTAACTCGAAAATAAAGTCTATGAGTCTCTGTCATCTCCCTGATCCCTGTGCCTAAATAAATGTTTACTAATGTGGCATCAGATGCATTGTTCCGTAGAGTGTATTGTGGAACCAATAAACCATGTTCAAAGTCAGTGCTACCTCCTATGGTGCTGCTTTTCTGTGTGGTGGTCGAATTCTGCACTATGTTAACAAAGCATACGAATCTCGCCATTACAATAGTGAAGCCAAACTTTAGGTGGATATGGGTAGTTTTTAGGGTGTGGTTTCAAGTTCTTCCATGTAAATATTGCTAATCAGGATAGACAATGGTGAGACCATAGCCATTCCTTGTTTCTGTTGGAAGAATTCTGTGTTATTAAAGACATGCAATTAACATATTTAATGATGGAAATAGTACAATATAAAAATACAAGTAGAACACTATCATCAGAAATCTTTCAGGAAAACACCAAGTTGATTAATGGTTTCCATACATTATGTAGAGTCACATTAGGTAGACTTATGTGATAGTTTGCCATTATCATGTGAGAAAATTTCTTCTTTGTATCTTTTCTTCTCTATCCAATATTTTTTGTATTTTTCCAATTGAACATATATGTTCATGGGTACATACATGATCTGAAACCTTAGACACTTCTTTTTTCTGTCTTTAAATCAGCAGTTTGTGCTCTTGCAAGTGCTTTTAAATGGTATGGCAATCTTACCAACATCCATTCTTCTACATTCACATGATATTTCATAGAAACAGTTTTTTATTTTCAATAATTCAAGGTAAGGCATTTTTGGTGTCAGAATTCCTCACAGTGTGGTATGGCTATGGAAAACTGTTCTGATGTTATACCGATTGCTGATTTCCTTAATTTGTATGCTGTTTTTGGTAAGTTTGGGTACACTACAGTACCAATAAGTGTTTATTGTTTTAACAGTTCTTTTTTGTCTAATTAATGGTTTTTAATAGCATCTGATTAAGAACCATTTTTGATAAGATTTTGTTCTATATAATTTTTTTTCTTTTTTTCAAATGGGTTCTGAAAAAACTTTTTTTACACTTTTCCATAGTGATTGTATAACACCATTATTTGTGTTTCTGGTATGATTGGATGTATGGACTAAATATTTTTCTGCATGTGTGGATTTTCAGTAAACTGTTGTTTTGATTTTGCCATGAGGAAGTCTTCTCATAAGAACACCTAAGAATGCCAATTTTTTGTTCTGATTCTATTGTGAATTTAATTGAAGGGGTTATGTTGTTGATAGGTTTTCAAAAAGTTTGTAGTTACAACTTTAACTCATTGTAATAGATTTCTAACTATAAGATCTTTCCATTGACTCATAGTAAAGCGAAAGATTTTGCGAGCAGTGATGTATAATAGGAATTGTGGACTTAATCAGTGAAGTATTGAATAGCTTCAAGCTCTCAGATCCAACTGCTTCAGCTTCACCTATTTATATAGAAAGTAGGTTGAAGTAAAAAGGGGTTCACTTCTTTTCTTTTAATCTGTAAGCTTGTGGTTAATACATGTAGAGGTCCCTATCTTCGCACTTTCAACGGCATATGCTTTAGGTTTATTGCCCTAATAAATATTACTTACATCATCAATTTGCGTTAAATAAATAAATTGATAACGATCTAACTAACTGCACCATCCTTCTAAAGACAACTGTAAATAGAGCTTGGCAAAATAAAAGCTAAACAAGGAAGGATAAAAAAGGCAATGCAGGTCATATAGTGAAAATTCATAGAATGAAGCTGTCATAAGGCTGGTTATGCACAAAATAGAGAAATAGAATCTGAAATAACACTTATTAAGCATAGTGGTTTTAGAGAAATCAGCCTAAGAATAAAATAGATTTTTAAAAAATGGTGTGTTTAAAAACAAGCAGGTGAAGAAAATGTCAAACATTATGAAGCTTCAGTCAGTTGTGTGTCAAATATAGCTGGCAGTAGCTATGATCCTACTGGAGAGATGGAGAAAGATAATGATAAATTATTCTGGTCCTCTAAAGTAAGATCACCAGCATTACTCAAGAAATACTGGAAAAGAGATATTGATTCTTAACTGAATATGAATTTTCTAAAATGTTGACGATCCCAGACTTTATAAAAAAATAAAGGATTTGCTTTAAAATAAAGCAATAGTGTTTGATATTAGTGATTTAGTCCATAATACATGCAGTGATTTTTTAAACTTATAATGATTTGTAGAATATCTACATAACAAGTGCTGCAAGTGTTTTTTTTTAAATACAACTTATGATGGCATAAATGAAAATATAACTTTCAAATATTGAAGCCATTCAGTTATAAATATAACCAAATGGTATGTTAGGCTCTGTGATCATTTAAAAGATTCATGTAAGCCACGAGTGATTCCTCTTATTGGTTGATCCATATGCTAGGTTGGAAAAGATTTGTTATTTGACATGACTGGTGATAATTTATAATGAAGCCTCACCTTCTGTTTTAAGGGAAATCATTCCTTCATTTATTACAAATGATTACCTAGTATAGGTGTTATCATTCTATCTGTATATCTAAGTCAGTGATTTGGTCTACATTTTTTTAATTATTAGTTATCATATGAAAGTTGTAATGCTACATTTGTGGCATAGTTCCACTTAGTGACTTGGTCTATTTTTTATAATATTAGTAAGTATTTGAATTTATAAGGCAGCACTTGTGACATATACCCAATGTAAGGGTGTGTATTGAATTTATTCTCTAACTTCTAGTGTATTTATATTCAGATTTTACTTTGTTATATCTTAGTTTGGTATCTGGCAGGGGGCTAAAATCGACTTAGTGTATGTGATTTCATATGTATTTAATCATTGTGGAAAGAGTCGGACATCAGTAGAAATTCAATGGTATAGCATTAGTGATTAAAATATCCATGTGTAGTTTACTTATTTAATCTAGAAGAAAATGTGAACGCGGTATAAGAAAATGGGCCATTAAAATACAACGTAGAATAAACGGAATGAGAAAAAAAAAGTGTTTTTATTGTCTGTTTTTTAAATGGCAGGGAGGTTATAATGGACATCCAGCCTACATGGTTAATATATAAACAAGCATGTATTGAATTGCTAAATATTATTTATATAATCTTTTAAATTTAAGTATTATTTTTTTGAATGTACATGTATATGTGTGCATAACGGAAATATATAAGTGCGTCTTACTTGGGTTAAATAAACAAATAAAAATATATAAAAAAAAACATTTATCAAAATGAATTTTAATAAGTAACTTAAATCCATGGAAGAAGGCATAATTAAGAAAAAAAAGTCGAAATAATTAAAAAAAATTTTGTTTAAAAAAAAGAAAATAATTTGGGCAGATTTTATACAAATATAATTTTATTTATTAATAGCAAAAATGAATTTACAAATAGTAGTCTCCAATTTATTCTGAAGTTTTAATTACGAATCTAAAGTATATTTTTAATATTAAAAAATAAAAAAATTGATAAGAAAAATAATGAATGGATATCACTTTTAATATCATTAGTCTGTACTAGAGTGTAGCTCTTATTCTTGGAAAAGAACAGAAGGAATTTTTTTATTGCTGAACTTTTAACGTGGCTGAGAAATCTGGAATTGCTGAACAATAATTGTCTTTACCAGAAATGGAACATTTGCTTTATGGATTCCAAAGATTATTTGTTAATACAATCAGAGAACATGAAGTGCTAATTAATCTGAAGTGAGCTAACTCGTCATAAATCATGTAGAATTTTGGAAATTTCTTAAGCTTGACTTCAAACCCAGGAATAAGAATATGACATTGGAATAATGTAAACCTCTATCATAATTTTGAAAATGGAATATTAAAAACATCATGATTTCTAAACCATTTTGATCAGTAACGGAAGTTATAAAAATGAAAATATCATGATGAGAATATTCGTTTTGAAACTAAAAAAAAACCAATCTATTTTTTTCTCTCATGTGTAAGAGCATCGGCCGGGAAGCGAACCCGCTAACACGGGACAACTGCTTGTAAGGCTGCTATGCTGACCGCTCGACCACAAACGCTTGGCACTAAAAAAAACAATATATTAGAAAGGCTTTAAAATTTGTACAATCTGATTTTTTTATTAGAATGTACTTTTGATATATTAATTGCTAAGTTACTTTTATCTATTCACTTTTTTATATGCCTAATAGTATGAATCTGTTCTAAAATCATCATTTTCAACTTTAATAACTATTTTATTTCACCCTTATTTTGTAATTAATAGCAAGCTGATACGTTGCGGTGAAAATGTTTTATATAATAATTTCTGTAGGCTTTCAATATCATAATTTCTGCAGACTAAGTGCTTTCAGAGTTTTGTTACTTCATAATTTTTAACTTTGTGTGTGTGCATGCATATATGCATTGTTACTCCATAATTTTTAACTTTGTGTGTGTGCATGTATAAATGCATTGGTTAATTGTAATTGTTAAATACATTATCAGCTAACTTTCAAATGTTTGCTTTAGCACTTATTTTTCTGCGTTTATTTATCAAAAGAAAAAAAAATAATTAGAGAGAATATTTATCCACTGAAAAAATGGCGAATGTTCTCTCAATTGAGAGATCATAATATTGGAAATTGTTCATTCAGCATAGCAGGCCAAAAGGCTTCAATATATGCCTTCATATTTAAATTAAATTATTGCTGAGTGCTAACACTATTTCAAATCACTAGTGTTGATTTAGGGGGGTGGATTGAGAAATATATCTGTTTTAGGTTCAATCATCTCCACTACTATCTACTTTATATATGACCTTATGAAAGTTACATTGATAGTCATATTTAAAGATAGTAACTCAAAGTTACCAGTACCATACATATATATTGTAATGGGATGGTCATTTCCAAGAGAGAGAGAGAGAGAGAGAGAGAGAGAGAGAGAGAGAGAGAGAGAGAGAGAGAGAGAGGGGGGGGGGGGGGGGGGGGGGGGGGGGGGGGGGGGGGGGGGGGGGGGGGGGGGGGGGGGGGGGGGGGGGGGGGGGGGGGGGGGGGGGGGGGGGGGGGGGGGGGGGGGGGGGGGGGGGGGGGGGGGGGGGGGGGGGGGGGGGGGGGGGGGGGGGGGGGGGGGGGGGGGGGGGGGGGGGGGGGGGGGGGGGGGGGGGGGGGGGGGGGGGGGGGGGGGGGGGGGGGGGGGGGGGGGGGGGGGGGGGGGGGGGGGGGGGGGGGGGGGGGGGGGGGGGGGGGGGGGGGGGGGGGGGGGGGGGGGGGGGGGGGGGGGGGGGGGGGGGGGGGGGGGGGGGGGGGGGGGGGGGGGGGGGGGGGGGGGGGGGGGGGGGGGGGGGGGGGGGGGGGGGGGGGGGGGGGGGGAGAGAGAGAGAGAGAGAGAGAGAGAGAGAGAGAGAGAGAGAGAGAGAGAGAGAGAGAGAGAGAGAGAGAGAGAGAGAGAGAGAGAGAGAGAGAGAGAGAGAGAGAGAGAGAGAGAGAGAGAGAGAGAGAGAGAGAGAGAGAGAGAGAGAGAGAGAGAGAGAGGGGGGGGGGAGTGTATCTTACTAAGAGTGGACGTTGGGTCTTCTGGTAATATGCTAGGGTGATGAAATACATAACCTATAATTGTATTTACCTCCAATAGGCTAACACTCTTTTTAATCGTTAAATCTGGATACAATCATAGGTTATATATTTCATCGTGCTACCAACAGCATCCTACCAGCCGACAGTAATAAGATGCGCTCTCCTTCTTTCTCTTGGAAAAGACCATCCCGCAGTTTTAATCTTCCACTTGTTAAGATTTTTTGTTAGTCATTAAACATCTTCCTTCAGATTTTTATATTTATTATAAAAATTTCATGTATAATTTATTATTCTGCCATGCAGAAAATGCCACATTTTATTTTTTAATTAAATTATAATAATAAGGTCATTGTTAGAAAAACTAGTCAAGATTCAGCATAACCAAGAATATATTTATTTGCATCCGTAACATTATCTTTAAATGAGTTTCATGTTTCAGTAATATGACAAGCTTGAAGAGTCATATCAGAATTTCTATTGTTTAATAGCAATTAAAAATTAATACTGCAGTAGATATTAAAGATCAATTTTCTTATAAATATTACTAGATTTTGATATACTTTATAATGCTATGATCTGTGCTACAAGAAGACTTGTAAATGCCCTGATAATGTGAATTTCTCTTTTATTCTGACTTAAGAGAATGTAACCAACTAAACATCATTATTTTGAGCCAGGAGGCATCCATCTTTTTTTATTGCGATTTACTATATGCTACGCCCAAATTTTAAAACAATAGGCTATGCAAATTTATAATATCAAAACCATTATTTTCAATAACTACTTGGATATATTCTACATGAACATGAACAATAAAGTCTACAAGAAGAAAAAAAAAACAATCTTTTATTTATATTGATATAATAATGATAAAAGTTTTCTTTAATTGAATTTGTTAAATTTATATTTGAAATGTTTATAACTAATAACATGAGCAGGAGTACTTTGGTGCAAGATAAGTAGTCAACTAAACTAGATTTTAGTTGTATTTATCAATTGAAAATTTTTTTTCTCTAATATAAAAATTTAATAAGTTTTAAAAAAATTAACTTTATTAAAATATTCCAAATATATTCACCTCTTAGTAATATCATGCAGATTAGTATATGCACAATGTTTTGAAAGGTATTATTATTTCCTCTTCTTCAGGTGTTAAAAGGAGCACAATTATATGTAAATCTATTATAAATTTCTATCTGTAAATAAACTTCATGATTAATTAATATCTTACTTTTGTTTTAAAATTTGCATTTACTACAAATACTAGTAGGTCTATATTATGGCTCGGTTATCAATAGGTATATAATTAGAAAATATTAAAGCATAATGCTAATAACTTATAAAGCCTAAAAAAACATATATATTTTAAGGTTTTATAAGTTAATAACTTTCCCACAATTATGTTTATTTTGTTCTTGTATTATGCATTAATATTTCCTAATTATAAACCTTCAAGAGTACTTTCTCACTTCTGTTATAAATTGTTTGCTTATAAATTAATATTTCTTTCATTTACTTTCACAACATATTTGTAAAATATTGGCATTTTATTGTGAAATTAGCTATCACATCTTGTTTATCATTATAGATCTTTATGCATTTTCCATCTACTTTTTTTATATTTCTCTGATGAGTTTATATTAAACTGCAACAAAATTTTAAAATTATAGTCAAGCGTTGTTAGCCGAGAGATCAGCGCAGCCGCCTTGCAAGCAAGCAGTTGGTTGCAGACGGTTGTGCGCTTGCAGGTTCGCCTCCCGGCGATGCTATGACAAATGAAAAAAAAACAATATTGTTAAAATTATAGTAAAAGTAACATTAAGGATTTTTAGTTTTTACTATAAACAGGATATGACCTTTGTTGGCACTTGGTAAGACCATAAACATAGTTGTATATATATTTATTGTTAGAATGCTTTGGATTAATATTTGTTTCATAGATCGTCAATTGATGACGATTGTCTAAGGAACAAACGTCATTAAAATGTTCTTTATTTATACAAGTAACTTAGATATTATTAATAATAGTGTGAGTAAATAGGTTTTATATATACATTGTTTTATTGATATTAAGATTAAATTATGAAGGCTACTATATTTAGAAAGAGAGCCTCTAACTAGTAATTCAGACGTTTTGATAATAATTTTCACTTAGTTTGAAGAATTGAATAAAACAATTGAAGAATACTAAGTAGATTCTGATTCAAATTTGAAACGTTAAAATAGAATTAAAAATATATTTTGATGAAAGTGTTGGAGAGATAGAAGATGAATTTAATAGTACATTTAATGTGTCTAATGCGACATTCGATGAATTTAAATATGAATTGGATATTACGTTAAGACAATCTGATAAAAAATATGTTGTGAGATTTAAAGAATTAAAGGCTGAGTCAAAGAAATTTAAAAATAAGTTAGCCCAGGCATAGGAAAAAATTGGAAAAGGATTTAAGTATTTAGAAAATAGAATGAAAGCAAATCATAAGAATTATACAGAAGCATCAAATAAGTTAATAAACTAAAAAAGATAAATGATTTCAAAATGAAGAAACAGATCGAATTAAATATTATTCAAACAAAAGTTGATGATATAAAAATAAAATTAAGTAAAAATCATATAGAGGCTATGCTAAAAATAGATTAGTTTTGTACAATATTTATTTATATAAGAGAAGAAAAATATTATGGTTTAAATGACGTAGATGGAGATTTTGATGAAGCAACTTATTTAAAAATAGTTTAGAGTATCAAAATACTACTACTATTAAGAGATTTTGGTGGAGCAAAAAAGTAAATGGTCGATCTTAGAAAATGAATGAAATGTCATAAAAGAATTTAGTCCATGAGTTTAAAAGAATGATGATGATGATGATGATGATAATATTGATTTTACATTTACGTGGATAGGAAGTAAGCCATTTTAGAAAAACGTGTATTACTAATTTTGATATTTCAAAACTACTAATCTTTGGTATAAATATACCTGTAGATATAAAAACATAATATGAAGTATAAGTGGGTATAAATTAAATAATAATAAAAAAGACTGATATTATATGATACAGGGATGTAATATTTGTACATAATCAAAGGATGAAATATATTTCTAATATTATGTAAGAATATTCTAATTTGAAAGTAGATTTATTTTACAAATTCATATTTTGTTTAAAAAAAGGATTTTAATAAATATTATTCCTATAAATATTTTTTTAAAATTGCATTATAGATCTTTTGTTTATAAACAGAATAACTCAAAATATGAGTTTATTTTTATTGTTTCAAATGTAATATAAATAAGAATTTGCTTATTTTTATTTTTATATAGTTCAAGTTTGGAGAGTTTGAAGTATGTTAAGTTTCCAACAAAATCCATAATTTTAAAAACCTTAAAGGTAAAAAGGGTATTTTCATTTATGAAGATTAGTATAATATGGCCCTGTAGAAATCAGATTAAAACTAAATTATCTATAGACCATGAGTTATCATTGTTAAAAAAAATGGATTTTTAACAAATGTATAGGAATGAAGTTAGTTTTACGCGATAAAAATGTTATTGAAGGCTGCACAGTAGCATATTTAAGTATCAAGGATAATATATTAAAATCTTTACAGTCAGAATACTAATTATTAGAGTATTGCAGTATCCAGAAATTCTAGATTATTAAAAGCAAAAAAAAAAAAAACAGTTCATAAAAGATATTTAACATTTGGTACTGTTAATGAAATTTTAAGAAAATTCACCTTGTGTGTTCAAATGGCTTGTTATAAGTATTTAAAAGTTAGATGTTAACCAGAAAGATTTCATTAGTCAGGAAATTTTTTTAAAGTTTTTATTTCAATAAAATATTTTTAGTGTTGTTATAATTATTATCATTATTATTAGTTATCATAATATTAAATCATAGAATATTTTTATTATGTTGTTGTTTTGAACAGCTAAATATGATTATAAAATGATAGATTAAGAAACTAACATTTTTGCATAAAAGTTCAGTGTGCCAATATTTTTATTTTAATGCTTGAAATATTTATAATTTCATGATAAACTATTTAATTATTGTTGCAAATAAGAAATAAATAGAAAAAAATAATCACATAGTAATTTAATTTTATGATTGCACTGAACAACAATAAATACATATGTTATTGAGATAGTAAAATATAGTTGGGATATAAAAATATAAAAAAAAAAAACAAAGAGAAATGTAAATTTAGAACTAAAATTTTGAGCAAGTTAATGTTTGTATGTTTCGGATTAATATATTTTTTCCTCATAAGTGGGAGGCAATGTATCATCTTAAATTAGAAGTAAGATAGGTATTATCTTATTTCAAAAAAATAATTTATTGTCATGATTGTATATGTTGTTGATTGTTTAAAAATCATCAAATCATACTTAGACCCAACCAAACGTAGTAATTTGTGCTTTATTTTTTTTATATTATTTTTTAAAAAGTAATTTGCATTAAACTTAATATATTAATAAAACTTCATAAATTTAAGGATGTATATATTTTCAATAGAAGTTTTTATAAGGTTTTGTCTATCTGCATATTTCAAAAGACAAGAGGTTTAAGTGGACAACAAATTATATTTATATATAAATAATATATGCTTGTATGTTTAGATTATTGTGTAAATTTAAAATCAGCATATATTTTAAATGTTTAAAGATATGTTATTTGTATTAAGCTTTTTGTTAAACAAACCATTGCATATTTTAAAAAAGAAATGCCAAAATTATTGTTATTCAGTATCTTTATTTTGAAATGTTTTAAAATATTTTTATTTTCAAAATTTAAAAGACGGTATTCTATAGGTTTGCTGGTTTGTATTCAAAAGATTATCTCAGTTTAAAGTGCAGTAATCGCTCAATAAAACAAAATGGGTCAAATTTGCGTTCGCTAGTGGTTACTGTTATTAAGTAATGATCTAAGCATTGCCAATTTACAAAGGATATATATGACAATGATTAAGGGGCTGACTTTTTATATATTATGTATCTATCAATTCAATTAATATAAAGCATTTCTACAGTAATTAACGAATAATACATATTTAAATGTGATATATATATATATATTAATACATATTTAAATGTGATATATATATATATATTAACAACAATATGAAAAAATAAACAGGAAATTTATGAATCCGGAAAAAACGAAAATTGGCAATATTCTTTCGATTGGAATACCGAGGTTCTCCGGGTTAATTAACCAAACGTCTAAAATTGGAACCGATGTTTGTTGATTTTTTTAATCGAGGTTAACCTTGGGGCCTTGCCAACTGCTGACTTCCTACATAGTAAAATGAACTATAATCTGGACCGTATATGCGCACTATGTAGGCGTAGTGATGAGACAATGGCACATATATTGGAGAAGTGTCAAATTTGGAATAGCATAAGAAACACTTTTAAATCTTTTATTAAAACAAAGAATCAGCTTGTGTAAATTTGACTAAGACCTTCAAGAGTGGACATTTTGGGGTCATAAGATTGGAAACATTTATAATTTTTTCCATTTGGTCATTGAGAAATAAGACTATCTTCAAGAGTGGAGAAGAATATGACATGATGAAAATGTCTTTACACTTACTAAAAGAAATTAAAGAATTAGACCAAAAATTTTCTCAGAATTGGACGTTCAGCCAGACCTGGGCCCTAATAAACCTAAAACAAAATGTAGTACCGATGATGAAAAGAATATAAAGTCTTAATGTAATCGATATGAAATTAATTGTTTTTTTTTTGTTTATTACATACAAGCATTACCTCTGATTTTGTTGACTGGTCTCCTTTGAGATCGATATGTAATTGTCCTTCCTTTTGTAAATGATTCTTATGGTTTATGAATAAAATTTCCTTTTGAAAGATAAACAGGACAGGAAATTTAATGTTTACATTAAAATGACAAATGTAGTCTTTGAAAGAAGTCGGCAATAACAACAAAGAAAATATGGAAGTTTTTTTTATTGAAGTGTTCTCTAAGAAATATTATTAAAATGCTTATTTTGGCCCGGATTTAAGGCGATTGGGCCCAATCGGGCCCCGCACCACCACCAAAATTAACAAAAAGTTATTTTTCGAAATTTAAAGCAAATTGCTTTTGACGATAAAGGATAAATTATAAATTATTCAAATAATTAAAAATATATTTATTTTCAGTTTGCATTGATGGATGAGATTTATTATTGTGTTTATTATAATATATATATATATATATTTATATGTATTATAATATAGAAAACGGATACCCGTAAATGTTGTTTTTGACAAACGTTTAATTAATTGGATAGTACTATCTTCTCTCTCAATTATTATATTCTATATGCGTCTTATTCGGCGCACTCACATTCGTTTTTTGGCATTAGTCATTGTTGCGCTGCGCTCGCTATTAAGTAGATGTGGCTACTATCAAATGTCAATTGTTTATTGCATTTGCAGTTCTCTATTCTTCTAATCGTTTTAATTATTAGTGTCGTATTTTGTGACTATAATTACTAATTGTTAAAAAGGGTAGAATATAAAAGTGGTAGTCTAAAAAGAAAATTAAGTGCAAAAAGTAAAATCGAAAGTGAAAAACTCAGAGGTGCTTTGAACAAATTTTAAAAAATAGATAATGATGACAAAGGTGAAGAAGAAGAAAATGTATGTAGAGGTTTACCTATCTTATGATCCATGATATTTGATTTATATATATATATTGAATTTGCATTTTATTTAAATATTTAATATATAGAGGGCCCGCGCAAAAAAATCCAATCGGGCCCCGCACTTATTGGATCCGGCCCTGAGTCATCAATGTGTGTGTCAATAAACGAATATTTTTTCAAGAATAATGACAATAATAATTTTCCAAATAAATAATTATAAATTTGATAATAACCATTTAATCATTTTAAAAGGATAAATAATACTTCTTACTCAGCATGAATTACAATATGGATATTCTTATAAACAGATAAGGATTATTTAGTTAAATAAACATCTGATATTTTAAGAGGGTCACACCCTTCGAAAGTATCATACTTTAAATATCGTCACTTCATGGATTTTTCTTCATATATTTACTCTGTGTGTACTTAATAAAAGTAACGTAAAGATTGGAACTCTTGTCCAAAAATATTGATTACTGTCCAAGCAGGTTGTATTTATTTATAATTATTATTTGTATTAGAATTGCAATTATTTAAAAAACATTATTTGATGTATATATGCAGAAATGACGTCTCTAGCAGTGGCAGTACACTATTTTCACCAGTACCAACAATTATAATACATTTCATTTAATAATTTGTTTCTGTTTATTAACAAATACTCAGTAGGCAAACTGGGACAAATTAGCATTTTGTTTTATGTGTTCTACACACACACACACACACACACACACACATATATATATATATAATGTCTATTGGAGACAAATAAATGAATATTTTGTTTGTGGTTTTAAAATGTATAATGTTTTATCATCATATTACAATTCAAACAGGTATAATATTTTATAGTATGTTAATTCAAACTATTAAAGCATATTAATTAATGTTTTGTTATTCTCTTTTAAATAAAATTAATATTACTTACTAAATTGGAGACAAAGTCTTATTTGATTTAGTACAAAAATGAAGAAGTAATAATAATTTAAAGTCTCAATGCAATCATAAACATATAAAATTTGAATTAACTGAGTAAAATATATATATATTATATTTTTTTTAGAATTCAGTAGTTGTTAAAAGTAAACCTAATATTTTCATGGACATCAAATAATATAAAAGCTAATCAATAAATTATGTATATAAATTTTATGTATATAAATTTTGTAATTCAAATCTAACTCGAAAACTTTGCGTGCGAATAAAAATACTTGTCATAACGCTTAAATAATTGTGTCCATTTTTTCATATGGTATACATTTTAGTACATAATAATAAATATTATTTATAAATGAATACCAATATAAACTATTAACTAATATATTTGTTATAAATTTTCAAATATTTTAATTTAAAATTATGTATTACAATTGTGACATCCAAACAGGTTGGTATTTATTTAATACATAAATATTATAATATATAGGGTATATGAGCACAGACTTTCACACGATCCACCACTCACCACTCTATCTCATAACACTGATACACTTGAACACATACATGTCAAAAAGAGAAATAATCACCAATATATGCATTTCAAGCTAAACCAGCAATCATCAGTTGGACCAGACTATCATCTATATACATATATACAACAAGTGCTCAGATATATATTAAGATAGCCAATCGTCATACTTTAATGGACAGGCTTCAATATACTCCACACTCCAACTCTTCAACCGTTCAGTGAAAATCTGATGATGAAACGCTCAAAGGCCACCCTGAGGCTGAGATTCTTGTCATACCCATGTTGACCTAAAGTCAATCTGATCCCTCATGTACAGGACATAATCCATTTAATACATATATGAGGTATGGACAGACATCTCTACTATATATGTAATATATAGGATATATGAGCACAGACTTTCACACGACCGATCACACCCCCTTCTATCTCATGGAAGGTTGAAGAGTTGAAGTGTGGAGTAGATTAAAGCCTGTCCATTAAAGTATAAAGATTGGCTATCTTAATATATATATGAGCACTTATAGTATATAGGTGTGGGAGATGATAATCTGGACCAACTGATGATTGCTGGTTTAGCATGAAATACGTATATTGGTGATTATTTATCTTTTCAGCATATATATGCTTGAGTGTATCAGTGTTATTAGATAGAGTGGAGAGTGGTGGGTCATGTGAAAGTCTGTGCTCATATACCCTATATTACATATATAGACACATGGTATATATTAAGCCTGTGTTTCAGTTATTACATTATAGAGATGTCTGCCCATCCTTGCATATGTATTTAATGGATTATGTCCTGTACATGTGGGGTTCAGATTGGCCTTGGGTCAACATGGGTGTGACAAGAATCTCGGCCTCAGGGTGGCCTTCGAGCATTCCATCATCAGATTTTCAATTGGATGGATGGTTGAAGAGTTGGAGTGTGTAGTAGATTGGAGCCTGTCCATTAAAGTATGAAGATTGTCTATCTTAATATATATCTGATCGGACCAACTGATGATTGCTGGTTTAGCATGAAATATGTATATTAGTGATTATTTGTCTTTTAGACATGTATGTGTTCAATTGTATCAGTGAATGGTGGATCATGTGAAAGTCTGTGCTCATATACCCTATATATTACATATATAGATACAAATATATAATAAGCCTGTATTTCAGTTACAAATATTATAAATAAATTTTAACATTATTTAATATATAGATTTTGGATTACTTCATTAAAGTTGCTTAATTAAACTTTTCTCATTTTATTCCATTTCCAATTTAGTTTTGCTCAATATATATTTTTACAGATTTAATGTTGTACAGTTTATACTATTACAGATTTTAACTCTATGCAATTCATGAAGCATATAAAAATAAACATTATCTTTTGATCATATTTATTCCCATTTGATTAATTTATTCCAGTACACAGATTTTGGTAGCCAAACTTTGACCATGTAAATGAAGTCTCTTTTTTATTCATTTATATATATATATATATATATATATATATATATATATATATATAGTAGTGGCATGGGAAGATGGAGTGAACCTGGGGTGATGGCACATCATTTCCCCAGACAAAAATATAAATATATGATTTATAGTAATGACATTATTTAAGTAAGATGATATTAAGGATAGTATGATATTAACATAATGTTTAATATCAAAATATATAAACAATGACATATATTCAAGAGAGCATGAGATCGCAGAGATCTCTATGAGATCATTGAAAGATCAGCCAGTCACTCCTCAGAGCAACTAAAAATATCATTAACAATACATGTACCAGCATTATAAGTATAAATAAGTACTACTCAATAAGAAATAATTATCCATCACCATGAATGATCACCAATTACATAAATAATATGGCTTGATTAGAAACAATACAAAATTTAAATCAACAGTCAATCTGGTGATTTGGGTTGGAAATGTGTCTTCTGGAAACCAGGCTAACTATTGAGCCATTGCCAGCTTGGGGCAATTTTTTAACCATTAGTTTGGATGCACAAACATAAGTGTTAATCCATAAGAATTCAATTAAAAATATCTATATAATAATGCGGAGATATTAAAACACCCTGATCATCTTCAATGCTCTGGCCACTTAGTTACCATTAATGTACTGGATAACTATAAACTTAATTTCTAATAAGGCTAAAGTAAATGAAATGTAGTGCAGGAGCAATGAAAAATATAATCCTGGCACCTGAACCAGAACAATGTCATCTGAAGCACTAAATACATCCCCATTTATATATTCATGTCATGCTCAAATCTATCTCAGAGAACATAAGCTCCATTACTGCTATTGTGACCAAGAAATGATGATTTAATACAATTTTTAACAACTGAATATACATTTATTAACAATAATAACAAAAAAATTGAAATTAAGGGGTTTATATGTCTATACATGAAATTAAGCCTTTTGATTTTGATTCATATACACAATAATAAAAGTTATCACATTGTGATTTATAAGATTAATATACAAAATTTAAGTTATTACATTGATTACATTACTTCAAAATAGGTTTCTATAAATGCATACATATATCCATTCACAAGTGTGCATCTTGTAATATTCAATGAAAACATTTCAAGTGACATTTAATAAAATTTAAAAACGATTAAAACTTTGCATAACATTGTATTTATCACAATAATAAAATCACATTAATTTTTACCTAAATATGTCTATCTGACACCCATTTGATATATATACACACAGAGTGCAGTATATTTGATGGCTACATTTCAATCATCATAAAATAATAAATGATTAAAAATGTAAGTTACTACATTTTAATGATACAGATATCTATTAACATGTATGTGTATGTACATGAAAATGTATGTGCATGCTATCATTTATATCATATCTTTTAACTTGTCAAAATAAAAGAGTTATTAAAATGTACATTTTCACAATTAAATTCTTTGTTGAAATTATATTATAACATTCACATAATTTTATGGTAAGTTTTACTTTACTGTGTATAGTTTCCTTTTTTAAAAAATAAATACTATCATATTTTTACAGTTGATTGATTATCAACATATTTTAAATTACTCTAAAAGATTTGATTTTTTTTCAATTTCTACCTTTTTTAAAAATAAAATAAAAATAAAATCAATCTTTAACTGAGTATTATAATGTTTTTTTAGAATTATATTAAAATATAAATTTCAAAATGTGTTTTTCTTCTCTCAACAAATGAGCTTAAACAAAATTATTTTATATTATATATCTTATTTTTAGAATGTCATTTTTAAGGAATATGAAACTTATTTCTTTACAATGTATATATCAAATATTCTCTCTTTTAGGTATTTGAGTTAAACATTTATTTTACTTAAAGCTACTAAGTTAAAACTTCATGTTTTAGGAATATTAAAAAATACATCTCACTGTATATACATTTATCTGTGCTCCTCTAGATATAAAAACAGCAGCATACATATAACTAATTCTTCATCAGCTGATAGGATCTCTTGATGGAGACCAGTTCAAAAAAGTCATAAGCAGAAAGTTATGATGCAGGTAAGTTGGTCTTGATTTAGGTTTCTTTCTATCTCAGACTTGCAGACTTCAGGCCAGCAAACTATCTTCTCCATATTTAAATAGACTAGTGAATGTAGAAATGGGTCAGCTTCATGATTCAAAACTTCAGCATTAAATTAGGGCAGCTTCTTTTTTGCATTCTTACATCTTTGTGGCAGACCTCTGTATAATTCTACCAACCATCTGTGCAGCTAGGCATGAGCCAACTGCTTCACAAAAATATTAAGACAATAACTCTCTTTCACCACCTGCTCAAAATATTAAAATGAGACTCTTCTGGTCAGCTCTTACAAAAGCAACAAATCAAACTGAACAAATATTTTTATCCCATGCATTTGTAGACTTAGATTGTCATGATCAAAACACATTTAATTAATCATCATTTATCTTTTCAAAAACAAACACTAATCCTTTCAAAATCAACTTTGAATTTTGGCCAAAGATGTGATATACATGTCTTTACTTTTAATCCTTTGGAATTTTTAATGCACAAAGATTTTAAACTAGATGGTACAAATGCATACAAGCACTAATTAAAAAATAGATATTTTATACAACTTTTATTTAAAAGATTTTAAACATATACCATGCTTGATTTTAAATTCAAAATAAGAGTTTAAAATATTAATCTTTATTAGATCTTTTTAAATCTTTATTTCATAATAGAATTTTATTTTATATTCAGAATTATTTAATCCATTTACTAGGATTATTTTATACCAGGAAATGTAGAAAATATCCACTAAAATTTAGATTTGTGTTTATTTCTTCTTTTCTGTTCAACTTTATATATATATTTGTGAACACACACTATATTATTGGGGGCCATATAACAGATCTGATATATATATATATATTTATTGAAACCTTTGGTTTTTAACTAAAGCTTTCTTAGTTAGAGGCTGGTTTTGTTAACATTAATTTAGATCAAAATTTTCCTCATAAAATGCATTACATTAGATATAAAATTATTTAAAGAGTATTAATTTTAAATTAAAATAAAAGTTTGAATAAACTTTTATTAATTACGTGATACATCACAAACAATCAAATTTAGTATAGTTTATTTATTAAAGTTATATTTCAGATTGTTATTAATAATATAGATGAATCCAAAAGGGGGGTAGGTATTTTATAATGTAAACATGATTTCTCATTAGTAATAAAAAAACTGGACTGATGGAAAATTTATCATTTATGGGGCTAAAATTAACTATAGAATATCTATTGGAAAAAATTTGTATAGGAGATGAACGGTTAATTTAAAGCATTAAAACTGTTCAAGCAGAATCATATGTGAGTGAGAGTGCATACACCCAATACATGTAGGATTTTAATTATAAAAACAACCATTAATTGTTATTGGGCATGTATGGTATCATTGGAAAGCTTGTTGAAGAAGCAATTATTTTATCTTAATTTCATGTCCATATCCACCAGTTCTCATTCACAACTTTGAGTTCATATTCAGTTTGCATGAGGAGTGGGAAAAGATCCAGCATAATCTCTGTTTGAATGTGAATAATTAATTTGTAAACAATAATAAATAACCAATTAAAATAGGATATATGGTTTAATTGACAGAAGGCATTATTTAGAGGTTGATTGGCAGGGCATGATTATAAAAACCCAGCCATTTTCTGCGAAGGGACTTCTTCATTTTGTCTGTTGTATAAATCCATTTGGTTTTAAAATCATCAATTTTATCTAATATAGAGTTAGTTTTATCATCCTTCCTGGCTCAATCTCTGACTGAAAACTTGAATGAAAATTTGTATTATTGTGAAAATATGATACATGCTTAAGTTACCCACATCAGGCATATATCATTTTTCCTGAAATTAATCCTTGTTATGATTCTGTATACAAATGTCATTGCTACAACTAATTGGAAAGTAATGCAACATTGGCTGAAGACAAAATTTTACTTGGAGAAAAGTACAGAAACCATAAGTTTTATAAATATTTATTTCAATTGTTCATTACTAAAGATGGATAAATATGACTTTGTCTTACAAAAGATTTAGAAAGAAAGTAATCACCATAGAAGAAAATAGTGCAACTAAACTACAAGACAAATGTATATGTTAAAATCCCGCCTAAATGTTGTTTGAATCGTTAATATCTTAAAAGCTAATTTATGAATGAAAATTCAATGGTTATCTTATGGTAGTAAATTTTATATGTTTATCAAACTGAGACGTCACAGACTAGTGAAAATTTCAAGGAATGTAGTGTTATAATTTATGTAAGAGAATACATAGGATTATCTGAATTCACCAGCATAAGCAGTAGTGAATGAAAGACTAATTTATCACAAGAACAAATTAGGATAAAGCTGGTGATAAATTATATTATAATAGTAAATAAAATCCATTCAAAGAAATCTGAACATCATGAAGGAATTAGAGCATTTTTTGGAAAAAATATTACCTCATCGAAATAAATGTACTACCATCTGACAATGTGAATCGTAAAAAAAAACTCTTCTGGATTGTTTTCTGTGTATCTGAAAATAAAGTTATATTTGTAATACACATTCTAATAAAGAAAAGGGAAATGTGCTTTGCTCCTGAATATATAAACCTTGTGGATTACTTAATGAAGTGATTCTTTTAAATTGCCATGGAATATTTATTTGGATAATGTGTGCACACAGAACTATTAAGGGATGTTTACAACTGCAAGAATATGAAAGAAACTTTGGAGGACTGTACTGGAAAGAGACTATAATCATTATATATTTTTTGGTTTTATATTCACTGTTATTTGTTTCTATAAGCTATATTTAGTTAATGCATTATAATACCAGTTATCACCCACATGAAGTCATTGTTAATAAACATGTATTCATTTAAGGTTAGGTTAGCACAATAGTTCAAAATATGTCTTCTGAAGAATACTCAGATATTGCTTTACCCTATTGATATGAATAAGAAATACGAATGAAAGAATATAGTGTATCAGGTGTTTATTAAAAGATGGTTTATTAATTTAGATTTTAGTTATAATAAAATTGATATGTTTTTTTTTTTTGTTTATTATCTTTGAATGCATGTTGTTGATGGAATGACATAGCCTAGTCCCATACAAACGATGAACATTTCTTATTTCTTGTTATTAAGGACATGAATTGATTTTAAATGTTAAGTGTATTTAAGCATATAAAATTATTGGTTATTACATCGGTGCAATATGTTGTGTGTAGAAAGTAGATTTAAATTCTCCTTATATGTATGGATTGATGAGTGACCATTGTCTGCTCAAAATTGGTTAAATTATCAGCACTTGGCTAGTTCAGCATAGCTCACTCATTAAATAGTTATTAAAATTTGGAAGTATTAAGAAGTTGTGGACGAATTTCCCCACCCTAAGTACATGTAACACTGTAAGAAGATTTCTGTGTTAATAGCAATAGTGCCTTGTGCAAGCCCATCCATGTTTGTATACCTAATGACTAGTCCTAGCACACCTCAGTCCTTATGAAAAGGTGCTCTCTTGTTTTTGGGTCATTTCTGACACTTATATTGATTTCAAATGTTTTCCTTATGAGTGTATTTGTTTGAAGAATAATAATATTAAATGTTGTTAATAGTATTGGTGGGGTTATAAAATCAATTTGTTGTTTCTTCATTGAGTGTGAGATTGAAAGTGTGATCTGTTGTACTGAGATATCACACCTGGCATAGCTTTACCTATTTGGTTACAAGACAATAATAATTATAGAGTCGAATTTAGAATTTGGAAAATGAAATCTGTTTATTTTATAATAGACAGGGTGCATCAAGTTCTCAGATTATAGCCAGAGTAGATTCTCGCTGGACTGGTAAGCTAAATAAAATGTTATTCCTGTGGAGACATTGAAATATTATTTATATGTGTATATGAAAGTATAACCAATATGTGAGTCAATTCTTTAATACTTGAACAGTTCTTTAATCGATGTAAGAGGAAGCAAACACTTTAAAGTAGTAAGAAGGGTAAAATTAGGTGATCAAGGCATAATAATTTGCTCTAATTGATACATAATGTATAAGTTTATTTCTTAGTGGAAAATGTTTTTGATGACCATTGTCATTAACCATATGCTAGGGAAAGTAATTTAGAGTTTAAAAAAATTAAAAGGGTTATTATTATTATTATTATTATTATTATTATTATTATTATTATTATTATTATTATTATTATTATTATTATTATTATTATTATTATTATTATTATTATTATTATTATTATTATTATTATTATTATTATTATTATTATTATTATTATTATTATTATTATTATTATTATTATTATTATTAGTATTAGTATTAAAAAGTAGATTATAATAATTTAATAATTGTTGTTATCGTATTAAAGATGCTAAGTAGCTTACATAAGGTCAGAATTAGTCAACCATTTTGAGAATAGAAGTAATTCTAAAGCAGCTGGGAATCACACTTCATTAACAATCTAATAATGTTTTATATTTTATTTTATTATTTGTGTTTGAGAAAAGAGGGGAAGCTATGGACAGGTGTAAATAATGTAATATTTTAAGGTTATTACTGTTAATAAAATTTTACAGTTATACATCAAAACCTTGTCTGTGTCTCATTGTTTTGTGGATCCTATAAATTCTGAAAATCCAACCATCTATTAATAAACTATTATTTAAATTTAGTTAGAATTTAATTATTTACAACTACCCTATGGCAAAATACTTAAGATATTATTTTATATTATTTAAGATTCATATAAAGCTTTCATTGCCAAAATGGCAAAGATAGAAAATTAATTTAAACATTGCAAACTTAAGTTATAAGTAGGTTGACTATAAGCAAATAAAATTAGCAATGCTAAAATTAAAGGTTATTATAGGCCATAAGCTTATCATGTGATATTGAATGCAGTGGGAGCACATAAAATCCTTTCTCGATCCACAGTATTTGAATAACTTACCAGGTGAACTGTGTTAGTCAAATCTCCAATACCAAAGTGTTCAAGGTGTTTTACCAACCAATATTTATAATTGAAATTTTATTTAAGTATATGAAAATAGAGAAAGTGGACATTTGCTAGGCTAAACTAAGCTGAGGTTGACAATAACTATAATTGCTTGGAGCATATTCATTAATTACTAATAATTCATATCAGTATTTAAGTTTTCATACCTTGCTATTCTGAAGACTTGAGATGAGATGCTCATATAGTAGTGAAGAGTTTGTGAATGGGAATTAATCAGAAAAAGAAAAAAGTCTATAATTAGTGGTTAGTAATATTTGCAAAACTAAAGTATGACCAAGAGCATGATAGAGAGATGGACTGTGATGATGATGTTGGGCAAGAAAATAATTTAAATTTACAAAAATTTTAATTGTGTCTTTGATGAGGGAAGGATAGGGAGAGTGCTGAGAGATTTAGTGAATGATATAGAGTTGAGTTGAGATTTTCCTCCTCTCCCAATAGATGTAATAAATTATTATTATTATTATTATTATTATTATTATTATTATTATTATTATTATTATTATCATCATCATCATCACTCTCAGTGCTTTATTAGTTATAAATATTTGTTTACACCATTTGTAAAGTATTAACATAGGTAATTAGATCAATCATTTACTGATACTAAAGTAGTATATAATTTTCTGATTAGATTTGCAATTTGGTGCCCTGGCAATTCAAAATGTGTTGTTCCATCACTATCAATTTTGTGGTCATCCACTCTGTAGATTATGTGTGTGTGTGTGTGTGTGGAAGGTAGAGAAGTAACCACAGTGGAAGTGGGGAGAGATTACAATATATATATATATATATATATATATATATATATATATATAATTCAAACAAATATATTTAACACAGTATTCAAAATTAAATAATATATTCTTTACCAGAAGTACTTTCAATTATTTCACTGACAATCTTTATCAACTGTTAATGCAAACGGACAAAAAATAAAAACTTGCATTACCCATCATTCAATCTATTCAAATTTCCCACAATTCTGTTGTCTTTATATTAGCCGATTGTTTATTCATTAAACTACCTCTATTCCTAGATATCATCATTGCCTCTTTAATTTTACGTTTTTCACTACACCTTTCAATTTGAATAATTTTTATATCTCTATTATTAAATTTAAAACCATAATTACATGTTTTATTATGATCAAATATAATTGATGGAGTATTCATATTTACTGAAGATATATTTTCTTTCTGTACACGTTTATATAATGTCTTATGATCATTATATCGTTTTTGTAATGTACATTTGGATTCCCCTATATATTTTATTCCACAACCACATTCCAACATATATATAACAGAACTTAATTCAAACTTAGAAAACTTGGCTTTGGAGTTATTTATCATATCATTTATATTATTTGAAGAGAAAAAAGAAATTCTACACAAACCACTAAAAAGTTTATTAATTAATTTAGCTTGTTGATTAGATATAAAAGGAATAGAAATCCATTTATCACTTTTTAATTTACTTAATATTTTCTTATTATTACTCTTATTTTGATTATATTTTGTAATTGTATTATAAATAATATTCCTTCCATAACCAACATTCAACATATCAGTAATATATACATTAATATTTTCAATTTTATCACTAATAAATTTGCACAAATAATCATTTCTAAATAAAAATGACTTCAAACCAGCTAATTTATGACTCATATGAACTTTAGAATTATATGGAATATAACCCCTAATTTACACAGGCTATAAAATCATATTATAATCAAACACATTATTATTTCTTTTAATAAATATATCTAAAAACTTTATAGAATCTTCTTTCTCTTCATTTAACACCCATTTTACATTATTAATCATATTTAACTCATTAAACAAATTAACTATTATTTCATTATGTGCACATATAAATACATCATCAACATATCTACAATATACTTTAATTCCTTTATATTTTATCTGAGACAATATCTTAACCTCATAGTTAGAAATAAAAAAAAATACAAAGCTGTGATACCACCGGAAGACCCATTGGCCAACCAAAATTCATTTTATAAAAGCAATCATTAAACCTAACATATATATTATCATTCACAAATCTTAATATTTTAACAATAAAATTCCTAATATTATTATCTATAGATTTTAAAAACAAAGCTCTTTCAATAATCTCTATTGATTCCGTACGATTAATTGAACCATACATTTCAGATATGTCAAATGTACACATAACATCATTATTATCAATTTTTATATTTTTAATCCTATTAATAAAATCAAATGATGATGAAATCGTATAATCTCCAAATCCAAGCACATCTTGCATTATTTTTTCAATATATCTACAAGCATTATAATAAAAAACACCACCAAAATCAACAATTACTCTTAATGGATAACAATTTTTATGCAATTTTATATTTGCAAAGATTCTTGGAAACACTGCAGACGACGGATATTACAGTTTATATCCGTCGTCTGCAGTGTTTCCAAAAATCTTTGCAAATATAAAATTGCATAAAAATTGTTATCTATTAAGAGTAATTGTTGATTTTGATGGTGTTTTTTATTATAATGCTTGTAGATATATTGAAAAAATAATGCAAGATGTGCTTGGATTTGGAGATTATACGATTTCATCATCATTTGATTTTATTAATAGGATTAAAAATATAAAAATTGATAATAATGATGTTATGTGTACACTTGACATATCTGAAATGTATGGTTCAATTAATCGTATGGAATCAAGAGAGATTATTGAAAGAGCTTTGTTTTTAAAATCTATAGATAATAATATTGGGAATTTTATTGTTAAAATATTAAGATTTGTGAATGATAATATATATGTTAGGTTTAATGATTGCTTTTATAAAATGAATTTTGGTTAGGCAATGGGTCTTCCGATGGTATCACAGCTTTGTAATTTTTTTTATTTCTAATTATGAGGTTAAGATATTGTTTCAGATAAAATATAAAGGAATTAAAGTATATTGTAGATATGTTGATGATGTATTTATATGTGCACATAATGAAATAATAGTTAATTTGTTTAATGAGTTAAATATGATTAATAATGTAAAATGGGTGTTAAATGAAGAGAAGGAAAATTCTATAAAGTTTTTAGATATATTTATTAAAAGAAATAATAATGTGTTTCATTATAATATGATTTTAAAGCCTGTGGAAATTAAGGGTTATATTCCATATAATTCTAAAGTTCATATGAGTCATAAATTAGCTGGTTTGAAGTCATTTTTATTTAGAAATGATTATTTGTGCAAATTTATTAGTGATAAAATTGAAAATATTAATGTATATATTATTGATATGTTGAATGTTGGTTATGGAAGGAATATTATTTATAATACAATTACAAAATATAATCAAAATAAGAGTAATAATAAAAAAATATTAAGTAAATTAAAAAGTGATAAATGTATTTCTATTCCTTTTATATCTAATCAACAAGCTAAATTAATTAATAAACTTTTTAGTGGTTTGTGTAGAATTTCTTTTTTCTCTTCAAATAATATAAATGATATGATAAATAACTCCAAAGCCAAGTTTTCTAAGTTTGAATTAAGTTCTGTTATATACATGTTGGAATGTGGTTGTGGAATAAAATATATAGGGGAACCAAATGTACATTACAAAAACGATATAATGATCATAAGACATTATATAAACGTGTGCAGAAAGAAAATATATCTTCAGTAAATATGAATACTCCATCAATTATATTTGATCATAATAAAACATGTAATTATGGTTTTAAATTTAATAATAGAGATATAAAAATTTTTCAAATTGAAAGGTGTAGTGAAAAACGTAAAATTAAAGAGGCAATGATGATATCTAGGAATAGAGGTGGTTTAATGAATAAACAATCGGCTAATATAAAGACAACAGAATTGTGGGAAATTTGAATAGATTGAATGATGGGTAATGCAAGTTTTTATTTTTTGTATGTTTGTATTAACAGTTGATAAAGATTGTCAGTGAAACAATTGAAAGTACTTCTGGTAAAGAATATATTATTTAATTTTGAATACTGTGTTAAATATATTTGTTTGAATTATTATTATATAATTTAAAAATACAGACATTTAATGGTTGTAGTTATATATATATATATTATAACGATCAAAATGAAAGTGAAGATCGAATCTAACTGCAAACTATGATATCTGCTCTACGGGGCACCATCTAAGCATTTAAACCTAGAAAAATTTATAGAGTAGGCAGATACGCGCTGTTAAGATTCCACTTTATTTAAATATTCAGATCGTTAGCCCAAATCACTAGCTCAGTGGAGTAGCAGAGATAATAAAATATAAATTTTATATCTTAAATATTAAAGAATAAAAGCCACTGCCAGAAATCAACACATAAAAATATTTATTTACGCACCTATAAAATAACATTTAAATTTTGAGGAATAAATTCAACATTTTAGATTTTTCTATTAATCTTTAGTTTTACATTTAAGTAAATTACAACCATGAGTTTAATATTTATTTAGTGAGTTGAGTATGAATAGACTACATAGATCTGGATTTGAAAAGAAAATATTCTTTCCTGATTTAACCTTAGACAACAAATTTCACAATCAAACCAGCGCCCATCCATCTGATACATTTATGTATTCAATGTAGCATGAAAATACGACAACACAAAATACTATACTGTCAGGAATGTACATCTGATCAGTAAGTAGAATTAGAGAAGACATTGTCTCTCCACCAACAGGAATGTTACATCTGTTGGCGAATAGAATAATAAACATAAAACTCTATAGGAATGGACTGCAGTCCTTTGCTGTCTTACAAACCCATCCATAGGCAAACAGAAGGTGTGTGGCATATATATATAATCCTGCCCATAGCGGATCTCATACTACAACTACAATTACACAAATATATCCAATCCATTGAACCAATTCAACTACGAAATGAATAACCTAAGATTACCCTCCCTTAATATAACTTTACAAAACTATATAGCCATTCACGCCCGACTTAAATTTAACATTTAAATACATTCGCACAGATTATTTTTATCCAATTTGTTTTATAATGTCGAGTATAGATCGGCTGCACAGATTCCACAGTCAAAAACATTCCACATTAAACACAATCGATCAAAATACAAAGTCAATCGATAACGTCAATTGCTGAGGGAATACAGGAGACCCTTTGGTGTTCATCATAAGATACCACAGTGACATTGTTGACTTATAAGTTCTAATCGACTGTGAAAACCACAACATAATCAACCACTAACGAATCTATGCATCGTCTATACCCAACTTAAATGTAATGCATTTAATAATTTCTACAATAAATATTATTACAAATAAAAATAATAAAATGGAAATGATTTTAGCAAAACTTAACTATATAAATTTAAACAATCAATTATTAATTTGAAAATCAAATAAGAGTTCATTTTAAAATTTAAATTAGCTGAATGTTAAAAAAAAACAATGACAGAAGTTCTTAATTACTTTTTTTGTTGTTGTTAATTTGTAAAGTTCATAGCTCATGGTAGAAGAGTCCAGGTTTCTGCTTTTAATTCCCACGATGCCTCCATTGGAAGATAATGTTCTGGAGATGGCAATAGCTGGTTCAAGGTATCACAGTCTTTTCATTTTTTTTAAATAGAGAGTGTGGTATGTGTGTCCTACCACATCTCTCAAACACAAAATGCTGGAACTGTCAGAAAAAACTGTATTTTCCTTTTTATATTATCCACATGGATTCAATCAACAAAACGTCACTAATCCATCACTTTTGTTAGGGTCCGAGCCAAGGCTTAGTGCTTCCATTGGCACGCTAATTTCTCTTTTCTTCTTATCTATCTTTCATCAGATCATTTTAATTATACAAGAGCCCAAGGGCCAGTTTGGTTTTCGATAATTCATAAACAATAATTTCCATTTACAGATTACATTAATTAATACCTGTTTTTATTTTTAAATCTTGTATTTATAAAAAAGTACGTTCAAATACTTATTTATTTGTTTTTTTTAAAAAAATATTTTTAAAGTTTGGCATCTGTGCGAATGTATATATGTTTAACAAACATTTTAATTTTAGCGTTTAGTTTTTTACTTTTATTTGCGAACTTTTAAGTTTTTATTTTAAATTAATGTAACGACATATTTATATATCGTTACAATATATATATATATTTTAAATATTAAAGTATAAAGCTAAACTAGTCAATCAATAAATTATCAGCATTACCCCAAATTTACAATTTGACTAACCTAACCAAAAAATAAACTCTAAAACACAAACAATGGTTTCACTACTATAAACTGACTTTTCAAGTGTAAAGAATTACAAAATAACAACATATTTAAACTAAACATTACTACACAATTCCACTTATTTTCCAGATATACTTAATATTAAAAGGTCTTTTAAGTAAGCTAATTGCTTCAGAACATAAATTTTTAAAAATAAAAATTCTTTAACTCTTCTTTTTATTTCATTTCTTTCAAAGAAGTCAACTTTAACTTCATCAAAATTAATAGTGTGATCTGTATCTTTTCCATAGATATAAAAAAGAACTAAGATATATTTATTTGTAATCCTACCTTTATGTATTTTTATTCTTTCATTTAAACACTAACTATTCTTACCTATATATATGTTCTTACAATAACAAGAGATAATATGCACTACTCCAGGAATAGACTTTCTACCAAAAAATTCCTTTTCATTATTTAATAAATTACTCAATGCAATAACCCTTTTCCAAACAATTGTCTTGTTTTCAAACAAATTACTATATTTACATAGAATTTTATAAGAAGACAATTTAAATGACAAAGAAATAAAACCATATTTTTTTTATCTTTTGCATAATTACAAATATACAAATATTATTACTATTAAAGAAAATAATTTTAACAAATCTATCAGATAGCCAACACTCAAATATTTTTTATAAAATTGCTTTTTTTGAAACAAACCTACCCAATAGAATTATTTTATCTTTTATTTCTATAACAATAATTTCTTAAATTAGTTACTTTATGAGATGTAGAATGATATCCATTGGGTTTAATTATAGAGCATAACTCTTTACTCTTAACATAATGACTTAATACCAAATACTTATTCTTTACATTTCTAATCATCAATAGATGTAAAAATTTTAATTTAATAAAATATAGCCTCCCCTCCATCTTCAACATATTTTGTAGAAGGATTAAAACAATTGAATGTATTTACAAACTCTTTCAATTATCATTCTCAACTTCAAACAAACAATCATCCTCATATCTAACAAATAACTTTAAATATAAACATTATTTATTATTATAATATAAATATTATTTGGAAGAGGAAATTATTATTAAGAATTGTTTAGATTTAAGGTTGTTTGTTAGATATGTGAATGATTGTTTGTTTGTAGTTGAGAATAATAAATTGAAAGAGTTGGTAAATGTGTTTAATTGTTTTGATCCTTTTATAAAATATATGGTAGAAGGTGAGTTAGACTTTGTTAACTTACATTTTTTATATCTACTGGTGATTATAAATGTAAAGAATAATTGTTTTGTATGTATTTATTATGATAAGAGTAAAAAGTTAAGATCTATAATTAAACCTGATAGCTATCAATCTGTATCTCATAAAGTAACTGCTTTAATAAATTATTGTTATACAAATAAGAGATTGAATAATTCTAATTGAATAGCTTTTTTTCAGAAATGTATATTTTATTAATATTATTTGAGTGTTGTCTATTCTGATAAATTTGTTAAAAGTATTTTATTGAAGAGTAATACTATTTATTTGTAATGTTGTAAAGGATATAGAAAAGTATGATTTGAGTTCTAGACATTTAATTTGTCTTCTTATAGAATTGTATGTAAAAATAGTAATTTGTTTGGAAATAAAAATATACTTAGAAAATAATTTTTTAAATAGTTTATTAAATAATATTTGATTCAGCAGCTTCATTATATGTGAACGAAGAACACACGCACACACACACGCACATATATATATATATATATATTAGTAAGAATGGATTTCCATTCTTGCTATTAAAAGGTGTGAAGGTTGCCTTGACAGCAGTTAGAGATATTGGTTGCTATATTTACTGTGAATGTTTAGGTGGTTACTGGTTGGAAACTAATTATATCATTATCCCAGATTAGCTTTAGGCACTATTTCGCTTATTATTTCTAAATAATACATGGGCAATTTAAAAGTATTGCATTAAATAATGTTTTAGATGACTATTTATTAGTCTGCATTATAGTGACATGTTTATTTCATGTTTAAAGAGGTTTATTTAAACTTCATTGTAACAATATTTCATACTCTGTAGTCAAGTTGCAATCTTTAAGTGTCCATATATATTCAATGGATCATTAGTAAGAATGGATTTCCATTCTTGCTATTAAAAGGTGTGAAGGTTGCCTTGACAGCAGTTAGAGATATTAGTTGCTATATTTACTGTGAATGTTTAGGT
Source organism: Epiperipatus broadwayi (assembly GCA_028023455.1). Taxonomy (NCBI): domain Eukaryota; kingdom Metazoa; phylum Onychophora; class Udeonychophora; order Euonychophora; family Peripatidae; genus Epiperipatus; species Epiperipatus broadwayi. The sequence continues at coordinate 5,997,599 of JAQFVV010006233.1, forward strand.
GGTTACTGGTTGGAAACTAATTATATATATACACACACACACACACACACACATATATATATATATATATATATATATATATATATATATATAATACAAAGGAAATTTTTAGTAGAAAGATATATAAGTCAGAGTAGTTTGAATTTAAATGAAAAAATAAAGGTACATAAAAGTATGGTTAATAAATAAATATCTTAGTTCTGCTTTATATATTCATGAAAAAAATGCAGGCCACACTATTAATTTTGATGAAGCTAATGTTGTCCTCTTTGAGAGAAAATAAATAAAAAAAGATTTAAACAATCTTTATTATTAAAAAAATCATGATTCTGAAACAATTAACTTATTAAAAAGTTATTATAATATCAAGGGTATATGGGAGGTAAGGGTAATTGTGGGCAATGTTTAGTTTAAATATATTATTTTCTAATTTTTACACTTGAGAAGTCTGCTTGTAGTGGGAAAACCATTGATTGTGCTTTAGAGTTTAATCTTTGGCTAGTCTGGTTAAGTTGTGAATTAATGGTAAATTTGATATATATATATATATGACTGGATTTGAAGATATTTACATATCTGAAAAATTCATGCTTTCAGGCTGATAGAAATGAGTTTCATAAATGCTGATTATAGAGTTGGTGTTTAGATCTAATTTTAAGTCTTTCTACCCTTTACTGACATGAGCCAACTAGCTTGAAACCATGGTTTAAAGTTTGGAGACAATTTGAAAGAGATATTGAATTCTATCTCTCTCAGCATTTATATAAACAAAGCTTGATAGTGGGCTATTGGTAAAGCTCCATCTAGTGATCATAAATGCAAGATATAGCAGGTTATGAAATTTATAACTTGTTTTGTTTATCACACACATATATAAGACATATTTTGTAGGTTCATCTATATTAAAAAAATTAAATATTAAAATACCAACATTTTCCTTTTATTTTTTATTACCCAGTAGATACTTGTGTGATCAAGTCAAAACATCAATATTTTAATATTTAAATTTTCTAACACGGATGAACCAACAAAATATGTTTTTTATATATGCAACCCATAAAAATCTTCATGTCTTATATATATCAGAAATAAATATAGTACATTACCATGGTTTGTTTAATCATAAATTCAGATTAATAATCTTCTTTTTATAACAGGCTTAAATAAAAAAAATTATATTTATTCCAGAACTTGTCAAAAAAAAAAAAAACATATTAAAATCCTAGCCTCTCTTAAAGTATATGGTTGATTATTTTATTCTTAAGTTTTTCTGCCAATGAAATTTGATGCATACAATTTATATTTCATATAAAAAAAGTTGATCTTCTTTCTTTTATTCGCACATACATAATACACACACATATATATAATTAAATATTACTGTTGATGATGATTATAATTAAAATAGGAATGAGGAGATTATATTCATGTAAGCAGAAATAATTTTTAGCTTTTGTTATTGCTAAGAAACTGTCAATTACTAGTTGACAATCCCTAAGTCTAAACAAGTATATGAAGTTCTTAATGCTAAATATACAATATCATAAAATAAATAAAACATACTAATATTTAAATCATCGACCAAATACTAAAGTGTTATAAAAATTCCAGTATAAATTAAATATAAATTATATAAACATGCTGATGCAAATAATAAAACTGAAATATCTCTCCAGTCATAAGATTTATCTGTGCATAGAATAGATATGGTATTAGCTTTATCTCTCTTAAAATTTTAGATATTTAAAAAAAAAATTATTTAGATATTTGTCACTATATCTCAATAATTAATTTGGAGTACTCATCTCTAAAGTGAAAGGTGTCAGGATATATTTGCATCAGTATGGGCATTATATAATCATATCTTTTAACATTTGAAGATTTTTAATATATATATATATATATATATATATGATCATTACATCTTTTAACATTTGAAGATTTTTAATATATATATATATATATATATATATGATCATTACATGGAGCTTTTCCAATAGCTCCTAACAAGCTTTTGTTTACATAAATGCTAAGAGAGATAGAATTTAATAACTCTTCTGTTTATGTAAATAAAGCATGATAAATACAAGTACGATTAAATTCTCCAAGATGATAATGGAACTTTATTTGAATCAGTTTTAATTTAAATTTTCAAAACAGAGTAAATAACTAACCAATTTCAACGTTCCGATAATCTGTCATAATCCACTGTCTATAGAAATCTAAATACCAACCACATTGCAGGCTTGCTGATGATATTGACCAATTATTTACCACCTATGTTCAAAACTTTGTCACAATCTCCAGGCTTTATGATATTAATATTTATATTATAACATGCCACAAGAATACCAGGATAATGTATTAATTTATCACAAGCTTAGATAATTTAAATACTTAAAAATCATACTACTGTAATAATTTATTACTCAATAAAAAACCTATTTATGCTTTCTTATTTTTTTTAAGACATAACTATTTTTCTCAATCTTTAAAAAGTTCAAAGTACACAAACATAAATTATATACGTTATTTAGTTATAATAACATCAGACAGGTAACTTTTTTATGCAATACATATATTAGACAGAAATAAAGTGTGGTCACATAAACAGAAAAAAAGAATATTATTAGGAGAATAATTATTAAGCTTATATTACCTGTAATATGGATTAATTATATTGTGGATATAATTAAATATTATATATATATATATATGTAAATTTATATTATATATATATATATGATAAACAAAACAAGTTATAAATTTCATAACCTGCTTTTAGCTTGCATTTAATGATCACTAGATAGAGATTTACTAATAGCTCCTACCAAACTTTTGTTTACATAAATGCCGGGAGAGATAGACTTCAATATCTCTTCCACTGTCTCCACCTCCAGATCAGCTGGTTTCAAGCTAGTTGGCTCACGTCAGTAAAGGGTAGGGACTAAAAACTAGATCTAAATACTAACTCTAAAATCAGCATTTATGAAACACATTTCTGTCAGATTGAAAGCTGGTCTGGAGGTGGAGACAATGGAAGAGATATTGAATTCTATCTCTCTGGCATTTATGTAAACAAAAGCTTGGTAGGAGCTATTAGTAAAGCTCTTTCTAGTGATCATAAAATGCAAGCTAAAAGCAGGTTACGAAATTTATAACTTGTTTTGTTTATCATATATATATACAATATAAATTTACATATATATATATATATATAATATTTAATTCTATCCACAATATAATTAATCCATATTACAGGTAATATAAGCTTAATAATTATTCTTCTAATAATATTCTTTTTTTCTGTTTATGTGACCACACATTATTTCTGTCTAATATATGTATTGCATAAAAAAGTTACCTGTCTGATGTTATTATAACTAAATAACGTATATAATTTTTGTTTGTGTACTTTGAACTTTTTAAAGATTGAGAAAAATAGTTATGTCTTAAAAAAAATAAAGAAAGCATAAATATGTTTTTTATTGAGTAATAAATTATTACAGTAGTATGATTTTTAAGTATTTAAATTATCTAAGCTTGTGATAAATTAATACATTATCCTGGTATTCTTGTGGCATGTTATAATATAAACGTTAATATCATAAAGCCTGGAGATTGTGATAAAGTTTTGAACATAGGTGTTAAATAATTGGTCAATATCATCAGCAAGCCTGCAATGTGGTTGGTATTTAGATTTCTATAGACAGTGGATTATGACAGATTATCGGAACGTTGAAATTGGTTAGTTATTTACTCTGTTTTGAAAATTTAAATTAAGACTGATTCAAATAAAGTTCCATTATCATCTTGGAGAATTTAATCGTACTTGTATTTATCACCCTTTATTTACATATTTTTTTAAATAAGTTTTAGATAACAGATGTTTTAATCTGTTCTCACTAAACATTGATTGTACGTGATATAACATTTAGAGATTGTGCTGAATTTGAAATATATATTGGTATGTAACTAAATATATGAGGTAGTCAAAACAATGGTCATGAGAAAATTTTAGAATATAGTAATATTACGTCATACTTTAATTGGATGTCAGTTATGGTTAAAATTTTGTGTTTGTTTATAAGAGTAATAAATTTAAGATTACGTTTCTTAGTAATTTATCAAAGATCCACATTTTTTATTTGTTAACATTATTCTCAGCCAGCTATTTGACACACATATATATATGTAATGATAAATAATATTTTAATAATGAATAACTATAACAACACGTGAAAATTTTTACAAACGTATTTAAATAATAATTGAACTGCCCTCTAGCTGCAAAGTTCGATAGCATTTTACAATAAGAGAGTGACACCTCTTACTGTCTTTCAGATCTTTTTATGTACAACCATCCTGAACTATTACCAGCCAGAGTTTCAATTTAAATCAGTCTTTATATCAGTTGATTAAAGATCAATTTACATTAAAAGATATAAAAACTGATTTAAATTGGAACTCTGGCTGGTAATAGTTCTGGATGGGTGTACATAAAAACATCTAAAAGACGGTAAGAGGTGTCACTCTCTTATTGTAAAATGCTTTCGAAATTTGCGCTAGAGGGCAGTTCTTATATTATTAAATGCGTTTGTAAAAATTTTCACGTGTTGTTATAGTTATATATATATATGTAAAATTATTAGTACACTTTATCTGTAATTGATATTTGCATATTAAAAAGCATAGTAAATATCTAATGTTGAATAATTACAGTTCTAAATAAATATAAAGCACAAAACTAAATCATTTAAAACAAATATTACTTTTAATAAATGATATATTCTCTTGTGACAACATTGCACAATTTTTATCCAAAGTTGTTCAAAACAATTCCTTGTATAACGATATGAGAGGCAATAAATAAGGTCATTTTTTAATTGTAGAAATTGTTTAATGCTGTGACTAAAAGCTTATCAGTTATTAATACAATCAACACATCAAGAGATTTAATTTTGAAGATTATATCTCTTTATATTGTCAATATATATTTATTATTAGTTCTAATAAGAAGATTTATCTTCATCATCATTTTGTTTTTCACCACCATTACCATTTCCATTTTTTCCACCATTTCCTTTACCATTTCCTTTATCATTTCCATTATTTCCTTTACCATTTCCATTATTTCCATCATTCCCTGTACCATTTCCAATCCTTCCCAAAAGTCCACCTCCAAGATCAATATTTCCATTTCCATTACCATTTCCAGTTCCTCCCAAAGTACCATTTATTCCACCATTTCCATTCCCTCCCAAAAGTCCACCCCCAAGATCAATATTTCCATCACCATTTCCTTTACCATTTCCATTTTTTCCACCATTTCCTTTACCATTTCCAATCCCTCCCAAAAGTCCACCCCCAAGATCGATACTTCCATTACCATTTCCTTTACCATTTCCATTTTTTCCACCATTTCCAAGTCCTCCCAAAAGTCCACCAATATTAATAGTTCCATTTCCTGGGCCCTTTCCATCAAATAAATCTTTAATTCCTGATGCAATTTTACCACCATCTTCTTGAGCATAAATAAGAGAAATAAAAATCACTATGAGAAGCAAAACAGCATTTATTTTCAGAGTAGTCACATCAAGGTGGAATTTAGCAGCCATATCAGTACTAAAATAGGAAGAAAAAAAAACAAAATTAATAAAAAAAACAATATATAATTATTTTGGTATTTTAAATCTATTTAATAACATATGTATGTGCGTATAGGTTTATTACATAGTTCATAATCTTCAAAAGACAGACATTAAGTACTTGAAAAAAATGGATATCTAGGTATATTTATTTATAGAGTAAGGACAAGTATTCAAATTCAAAACTTTATAAAAGTTATCAGACTGAAGAATAATTCTATATAATTTATTTTTACTCCACAAGTCTTTAGAAAACTCATTGCTCTGCAATGGACAGATTAATTTAAGTCTTTCTTATCTTCTTTAGTTTATATATTTCTATTGTTTCCATATATATATATATATATGTGTGTGTGTTTATGTGGGTGTATTAGAATACGGTGTATAGATGAAATCAAAAATCTTTATATTCTTATTAATGAGAGCTTACATACGATTTAACTAATCAACTAATCGGTTTAAAATGGTCCAGGAAAATTAAATCACATCTGTTCGCAACAATATTGATAAAAAGAAAATTTTCACAGGCAATAGTCATAAAATATAAAGTTTTCCTGCTTTCTCATGTAATGAATTGCAATACTATCACATGTTATGTTGATGTTAGATTCCATAAATAAATTTCAAAACATATTTATATACTGTACGCAACTATATATATATATATATATATATATATATATTCGGAAATAAAACATTGGCATTAAGTATGCAATTTTCAAAATACTAATACATAAATAAATAAAATGGAGCCATAATATGGTATGACTTCTGAGTTCTTATAGATTTATTAATTGGTATTTTGAAAATTATAGATTTAATTCAAATATTTACTTTAATTATATATTATTAATCCAATGTCATATTAATTAGAGAAATTGCATTCACTTGTGAGAAGTATAATTTTAAATTTAATTATAATATAAGTATTTTTATTTGACACACACACACACACATATATATATATACAGCAAATTATTAAGAAAACCAATAAAATATCACCAACTTATTGTTATGTTAACACTCAAACATTTAGACTGCTAATCACTTATTATCGGAGTGAAATGTCATAAACAAACAAAAATCAAAATCAAATCTCTTAAACAAATTAAGATTAAAATGGCCTTGTAAATTTGAAATAAACTTTATGATGCAGACAGAGATATTTCAGTCTGATACTAACTTGTTGGTACTTATTTGCTTTGACAATAGATTGTTGATATTCCACTGGTTTATTGAAGCATTGGCTACAGCAATGTGATTTATTTTATGAATGTAATTAAAACAGAAGCCTCGGTGGTCAAGTGGTCAGCACAGCTGCCTTACAGACAGTGGTCCTGGGTTAGCGGGTTCATTTCCCAGCCGATGCTATGACACATGGGAAAAAACAGAAGCAAATAGGCCTGAGCTAGTTAAACGTCAATCAACTATGAAAAGATAGAATGATACCTATCTATGCTATAGCTTTGTTGGCCTTTAAGCTAATTTCAGGAATATTATTTTATATTAGAGTGAAATTTCCCATTGTTTTAATTTATATACAGAATAAATAATCTTAAATTACTCTTTAAATATTCTTGCATGTTAAAATGGTGATTTCAGATTATTCAGTACATACATTAAAATATATATAACAATTTATTTATTTATCTAGTGCTATGTTTACTTTCTAATAGTCATTAGGAAATCACTCATCTACACATGCACTGTTTAAATTTAAACATTTGAGGAATACTCTCTTTCTAAACACAAGCTAAAGTCTTTTGAAAGGTAGGATGTCTAAAATAACAATCAATATAAAGAATATATTGGTAGCATTTTATCTGTGAGTACACAGCTTACAATCTAAAATATAAAGTACAATATTTTAAATAAAATTATTTTTTCTCTTTTAAAATCTATACATTTTAATTTTGATTTCAGAAGGGGTGTTGTTTTTGAAGCAGGAGGTTCAATATAATTTATTGTTTATTGATTGTGCCATGCATGTGTTTTCTTAATAGCTTGTGTTAAGAATAGTTTTGAAGTCAATATACCTAACAACTTGCAACTCACTTAACAACTTGCAACTCAATAGGTAAAATGATTTCCTTTGGTCTATGTCGTTTGATTTAAACTTTGAGTTTTTAAATAAAGATAATGCTGTTGAAACATTTTAGCATTGGTTTGTATTCCATTTAATATACGTGTGTAAAATTAGAAAGACGAAAATTATTAAGAAAAATAGCATTTAACACTTGATATCAAAAACTCTCACAAAACATTTCAGCAAATTAAAGTAAATCATTGAAAATTGTTCAATTTTAATTGGAATCAATAAAAAATAACTGATACTCCAAATTTTTAGAAGTGGCAAAACATTTTATGTAAAAGATAAAAAATATGAAAAAAAAAATATATAAAATAATCTTTTAGAAGAACTGAATATATAGAGTTTTGCAAAATATTAAAAAAGAGTTGATAATGGCATAACAAGATATAACAAGCGAAGTTTACAAAAAAATTAGATCTGTATAAGATTATATACATATTTATTTGTAGAATGCTAAGTAGACTCCCAAATAAATAAAATATTTCCGTTTATCTGTAAAATTAAATAGATAAATGATATACTTACTAAATAAAGTTTGCGATTGTTTTTTTATTTAATGTGATGTTCGCTTCCGTCTCTTAAGATATTAAAAGTTGCAAAAATGAATTTCTTATATAGTAATTTTATTTTCCAGAGAAATGGTTTTAAAAGAAAACATAAACTAATAATCTACACAGATTCCTTAAAATATAATTTAAAAGTTGAAGTTATTAGCCTTTAAACTTTGTGGTTATACACATTAATATAGATTATTAAACAAAATGATTATTCATATGTCAGCGAACTTTCAGGAGAGACAAAAACATTAATACAAGTACACTTTTCAGTTGATTTATATATATTAATGGGAAGATTTTTACGGATAAATTATATGAAACCTTATTTTAAATTCTTCTTTATATACATTTGTTTGATATAAATATATATACATACACAATAGTAATAAGTTTTTCATCTTCATTTTACTTCATTGAAAAGTTGCATTTAATTCTATCTCTTAATTATTTGAAGACTTTTGCAGTTGATATTAATAAATAAAATAATAATAATAATAATAATAATAATAATAATAATTATTATTATTATTATTATTATTATTATTATTATTATTATTATTATTATTATTATTATTATTGAAAATAAATGTAAATATATGGAAAATAAAACTATTATTTAATATATTGATAATAGAACTAACTTATCATAACTACTACTACTACTACTACTGCTGTTGCTGCTGCTACTACTACTACTACTGCTACTACTACTACTACTACTACTACTACTACTACTACTGCTACTACTACTACTACTGTGACTACTACTACTACTGCTACTACTACTACTACTACTATTACTGCTGCTGCTACTACTACTACCACTGCTGCTACTACTACTACTACTACTACTACTACTACTACTACTACTACTACTACTACTACTACTAATAATAATAATAATAATAATAATAATAATAATAATAATAATAATAATAATAATAATAATAATAATAATAATAATAATAATAATAATAATAATAATAATAATAATAATAATAATAATAATAATAATAATAGTAATAGTAGTTATAATAATAATAATAATAATAATAATAATAATAATAATAATAATAATAATAATTCAATTCAATTCAATTTATTCTATGAAATAAAACAAAGTACATCACAAACGCTCTTCCGATCTCCAAACAAGAAAAATCTTGTGTGTGGAATTTACATGTAAAAATAAATTAAATAAAAATACAATCAAAAACTCAAAAGAACAGTTTAGGAAATAAATAAAATTAATTAAATAAATAAAATAAATGCCAAAATTAATACATACTACACAACCATTGACACAAATATTTTTTGAATGATATATAAGAAATATTATTCAGATCAATTGAACATTCATATACAAATTTATTAAACAACTTTGACCCAGAATAAACATATTGTCTACTACTACTACTACTACTAATAATAATAATAATAATAATAATAATAATAATAATAATAATAATAATAATAATAATAATAATAATAATAATAATAATAATAATAATAATAATAATAATAATAATAATAATAATAATAATAATAATAATAATAATAATAATAATAATAATAATAATAATAATTATGAAGTAAAATGATTTTCATATAGTTACTACATGGCAAAAGCTTTTATAATAGTAGTTTAAAATAAAACAATACACCATTGATGAAACAACAAATAAACATAAAAATAATTATATTTAAAATTATTATTAATATTTATTAGGTAGGAAAATTCTGAAAAATAAAAATAAATACGAATATAACAGAAAAGAAAATAAGAAGAAATCCAGATATATTTTACGTTAGATATTAAAAAGGCATACGATTGTATCCTTCTTAAAAGTCAGTGGGGAAAAATGAAATTAACAAACATAAGTGCAACTTTTATTAAATTAGATAAAAACATTATATGTACATTAAAATAGTAAACTATACTTGCTGAAAGTGAACAATCAATATCGTTCAATCTCCTTCAATATATACACTCAAAAGTAAAAAAAAAGACATATGAGTTCAGATAATATACAAATACCTAAAGAACTCAAACAGGTATGTTATCTGTCACTTAAACTATTTGAATTATTTTTCAAACAAGACTGTTAAAGAAAATGTGACAAAATGGAAATTCTTCTTTATAATAATATAATTGTCTAATTATTTTGTTTAAGGATAATGATGATTTGAGCTACAAGAATAAAGTTTAATAGAGATAGGTAAGCAGAAAATGGAGCATGAAAATAAATATAACTAAAATAAAAAAGAGTATTGAATATTGGTTAAACACAAAAGGAGATAGACAACATATTGAAAAATGTGAGAAATATAAATATCTAGACATGTAAAATGTATGTTAAAAATACTAGATGGACAATATATAGATATATTAAATGGTAAATTGGAGAATCAAAATATATCAAGTAAATGTACAAAGAACATATATGGAACTAAAATTTATCAGCTGAAAGTAATAATGGAAAAAAATTGGTGGCCATAGAAATGGAATAACGGCAAATATTGGAAGAAAGTCTAAGGAAATAGTGTATAAACAGTAAAATATGTAGAGAAATAATGAATATTGAACAAATAACACCAAAAAAAAACACACGGACTATATGTTCAAAACAGATTATAAAAACAAATATTAAACTAGACACCCTATGAAAGTGAAAAGGATACATATAAAAATGTTGGAAAAAAAACAGGTAAAAAATTAGAGACAAAAAGTTGCAAGTTAATTTATCGATGAATAGCTAAACATAGAGATTGAGAACGTGAAGACTTCAGAAAACTTTATGTTAAAAAAAAAAAAAAAAAATAATAATAATAATAATAATAATAATAAGAAGAAGAAGAAGAAGAAGAAGAAGAAGAAGAAGAAGAAGAAGAAGAAGAAGAAGAAGAAGAAGAAGAAGAAGAAGAAGAAGAAGAAGAAGAAGAAGAAGAAGAAGAAGAAGAAGAAGAAGAAGAAGAAGAAGAAGAAGAAGAAGAAGAAGAAGAAGAAGAAGAAGAAGAAGAAGAAGAAGAAGAAGAAGAAGAGAAGAAGAAGAAGAAGAAGAAGAAGAAGAAGAAGAAGAAGAAGAAGAAGAAGAAGAAGAAGAAAAAGAAGAATAATAATAATAATAATAATAATAATAATTATATTTTTTATTATACATTACATTCTTTTATTATACTGCGGATCATATTCTAATGAAGGAAGCATGCATAAGAAATGAAAAAACTGTATTATATTAAATGGAGCATATTGGAACGTTGTGAAGTTAAAATAAAGAGGGAACATACATTTGACTTTAAAATGGGCATATATATCCAAACTCACAAATTTTGGAAGTACAAAAAAAAAAGAATTCAGTATAAATGAAAAGTCAATATCAACATTGATGACAAAAGTTAAACGATGTAATGATGTTAGTTATTTAATTTTAAAAAAGATAAGAAAGGCCATATAATTCAGGTTTATGCTCTTTGAACTTGTCCTTTTAATGTAGAATTAAAAGAATTTCATACATAAGTACATTTGATCATAATAAACAATATTTAAAATGTATCATGGGGACATTTATGCTAAATTGGAAAACAATTGAAAAATAAAAATGCTGTAAGTAAATTTGTCTAAGCGATTAGAAATGGCAGAAAGCATAGGCTTAGGGAATTTGAGGGAAAAAAATAATGCAGATTATGATGTTTTTCTATGAAATCACGCTAAAAGGAAATGGACATGGAAACATCCAAATGATAAAATGGTAGAAGTGATAGTATATTTTAACTAACAGAAAATAAGTATTTCAAGATTGTAATGTTTTTCATAAATTCGAAACAGACAGTAAGGATTGAAATCTATACCACTATCAAATTAAAGAGAGAATAAAGGACAATATTAAAAGCAGTCCAATTAATTTAGATTATAACTTGATATTTCTTAAAAAAATATTAATAGATTATAAAGATGATTCAAACTTAATTAAGAATAATAAAAAGATAAATACTACTCTATAAAAAAACTGCCATAAATGTAGATAATTAAAAAAGCCTCAATTCTTCAATAAATTAAATGGCAGCACATTATGTGATAAAATACGAAAATATTTAAAAATAAACAATAAGAAAAATTGAATATTTAGAGTTCCTAACTTATAAAATTATAACTATAAACGACCAAGGGGGAAATAAAAATATTTCGAATTATAAAACAATCAATTTGGTAATTGATTTTAAAAATGTTTCTGCAACATAAACTATGAAATTTTTATTTAAAAACAAGATGTGGCAGAGTTCTACAAGGTATCATGCAATAATAAATAACAAAAGCCATGAGCAGATTGGGGTGGTTGGTAGAGTATTCCTCTTGGGATCACAAAGTCCCCAGATGAACTCTCCAAGCACTAAAGCCATAATTTTTAAATCAGGAAAAAAACACACAAAGTAGCAATTTCATGGTTCTGAATTACCAATCATTTTAAACAAGTAGGTAAGAAATTGCAATTAAATCTATAAAGAGATCGAAGCTACAGGCAATAATGGAATTTTTATTAATGTCTTAAAAGAATCAGGTGAAAAAATAGAAAAATTATTAACAGGACTACATACAAAATGCCCAAATAATTAAAATCTAATAAATAATTTAAAACATGCAACGATCATATTTAACAAAAATGATAAAAACGATATTACACATTTAGCAGACATTTAGGAATTTTATATAATTTTTTTTCAAATAATTATAACCTGTCTGCAATTTCAGATTTTTCTTCACTATTAAGCAAATTTTGGCCTCAAACCAATAAAAAGGGAAAAATAGATTTAAAAGTGCTTTTGGAACAGAGAAACATATCGAAGAATTAAGAGAAAGTTGTAGAAATGACAAATGAATTGACGTTTTCAATCTATAGATTATGGAAAAGTATTTGATGGTTTAAACATTTTCTTCGAGATTAAATCTATAAACCTTCATGAGATATAGATGTAGAATATTGTCATGTGCTGAAATATATTTATCAAAATACAAAACTAAAGATTAGATTACATAATAATGCTTAGAAGAATAACATTGACAAATGTATCGACAGAAATTAATTACATAATGGTGTATGCAATAGAGATGATTTCGTATATTCGAAAACGTTTTAAAGGGGTTTATAAAAATAATTTTGTCGATTAAACTAGTAAGAGAAGAGTATAAAACTACCTGAAAATTATTTAAGTAAGCTAAATTTTCAACACGACATATTTATTTTGTATCACTAAGGTTTCACTGACTCAGGAAATATTGTAAAAATTATCTGATGGAAGTAAGGAAGTAAAACTAAAAATAACGCCTGGAATAATGTTCAATAGATTTTGTCATGAATTAGAAAATAATAACTATAAGTAACTTAATCACATTATTAATACCGAAAGAAATATAATGTGTTAAACTAATCATAAATTCAAATTAGGAAGAAGTGCTTTTGATGCAAATAACTTAATATGTAAACAAAATATGCCTACATGTTTGAAAAATACTTTTATCGGTGTGTTTAACAATTCTTAATTATAGATCTGAGATTTGGATACTAACAAAAAAGAACGATTTATAAATTCCAGATTTGGAAGTCAGAATATCATTGAATGAATTAGGAAACATAAATGAAGCTGGGATGAAAATATGAATAGAAGAGCTGATAAAATCAGGAAAGAAGAAGGTTTTAATTGGATCCTACAAAATTGTTAAGGATCTTAAAAAAATCTCCTATGAGATAGAAGAATGAAATAAGAAAATATGTTAATGTCATTTGGAAAAAAGGCTACACTTAGGAGAAAGTGAATTAAACATGAAGCGGCAGTTATTTTGCAGTAGATCCATAATGATTGAAAACGATGTCATTTTAGTCAGTTTTAGATTGTAAGAAAAATGGTGCAAAGCCATCCATGAGTTACAGGAAATGTCATAACTAGCAAAAGTAGTTTTTGCCATATAAAAATTGAAAAAAATCAAGATATGCATACTCACAGGTAATTAAAAAGCTAATTAAGATTTATTCTTGATACATTATTTTTTTACATTTGAAATATTAGTATTATTATATATTTTGTATGATATTGTTTACTTATAAGACTTATTTATTAACATTTTACTTTATGCAATTACATTATGTAATTAGTTTTTATCATTAATACCTGCAGCAACTAATAGTATCTTCAAGCAAAAGGGTAGACTACCATTGATAGATTAATAATCAATTATACCTATGGCTATCTTGAGGCTATATGAAGAACAGTTTGACAATATTTCATGCCTATAGCACCTCATGACTACTGAAACAACAACCTACATCCAAAGTATTTTATTTGTTTTGAGAACAAAATCTTAGGCACCATCCAACCATATATGTTATATATAGATGTCATCCTCAGACAACAGACACATGAACCCAATGTTTAAAATATACCTAGGCTAACTCTTACTTAATATATATATATATATATATATATTAAGTATAGAGTTTATACCCTTAAATTGTATATATATATATATATATATATATATATATCTATATATATATTTTGTATTGAAAAGAGAGAAAGCATAGACCAAATAATAATTAAGCAAACATTATCATTTATTTATGCACACATATATTTAATATAATGGAATAGGATAAATTTTTACATAAAGAAATATAAGCAATTGCATTAAAGTCTAAATATTATGATTGTCTTTTATTAAAATTTTTGTCAACTAAAATTAAATAGCATGTCTAAACAATTATTATTGAAAATATATTTACCTAGGTTTAGATTACTGTTAAGATGACACATTTCCATTGGTATTGATTTCCATCCAGTTGCATTTTGGTATCTATTGATGTCTTCATGGCTTTCCTTCCATTCTTTAGATTGGCAATGTAAGAGAGAGTATGTGGCAGCATGTATTTCACAATTTAGGTATTGGTTCCAGGAATTGGTTCCAGCTGAGGACAGTTGATGTGGTTGAAGAGTCACTGCATGGAGCCCAGTCAAATGCTCCTATTTCCTTTTAGCAATGCATGTTGCTAATTCTGTGGCTTCTGCATTGATATTGTCCATAGCAGTAATGACAGGCTCACTGAGAGTCACATTATCTATGCCCTCAATGATGAATGAACCAATGAACTGGTGAACTTGAAATATGCAATTAGAAACAGTAGACTTTGAAAAACTCTAGACAATAACTTTCTTAAAGATTGTTTCTCCTTTAAATATCTGAATGAATAAATATAAATATAATTATATACACATCTTTTCACTTCTTTTTCTTTTTAAATTATAGCTCCATGATAATAAATATATAAATTCAACATTCCTTTTCTTTTTAAAACTTGTTTTTATTACAACTATAATTTTCTTTCTCCTTCCAATACAACGTTTCAACTACATTCTGTAGTCATTATCAAGTTTCCTTAAAAAATAATAATAATAATAAAATAAATAAATAAAAATAAAAAACAAAAATAATAACACAAATAAAATATTAATACATTCCAAATATATAATATTCAATTAAAACCATAATATTATTATAATCTACAAATACAATTATTTACCTCCTTCCCTATCTTTAATTATTTCTTTTAAATTACCTTTATAAATTAATACTCTTCTTATATAAATTTATTATTTTTTCTCTAAATCTTTACCCATTAACATTCTTTTTATAATCCCCCCCCCCTTTTTTATTTTTATATATTATTCCTATATTATCTTATTTTTTATCTCTATTTATAAAAGAAGAGTATTAATTTATAAAGGTAATTTAAAAGAAATAATTAAAGATAGGGAAGGAGGTAAATAATTGTATTTGTAGATTATAATAATATTATGGTTTTAATTGAATATTATATATTTGGAATGTATTAATATTTTAGTTGTGTTATTATTTTTGTTTTTTATTTTTATTTATTTATTTTATTATTATTATTATTTTTTAAGGAAACTTGATAATGACTACAGAATATAGTTGAAACGTTGTATTGGAAGGAGAAAGAAAATTATAGTTGGAATAAAAACAAGTTTTAAAAAGAAAAGGAATGTTGAATTTATATATTTATTATTAATGAATAAATATATAACAATAAGCAAGCTGAAACTTTTATACTTTTTCTTTCCCATTGTTTTAATTTTTATTACAACTCTAATTTGGTTTAATTAAATTTTACATTTTTTTATCTAATCTATTTCAAGATAATTCACTCTCATATCACTTTTATGCTGATGAGATAGTTTACAAAACTTTCTAATTAATTCAATTGTTAGTTTTGTTTTTAACATTTCATATTTATTTATTCTTTTAATGTTGACATTTTTTTTCTAATTTTAATTTGTAAAATGAAAAGCGATTGAGTTTTAAATCGTTTTTATTTTAGAATTTTCACTAAGAGTTTATTTCCCCACCCCTCTGGCCAAAATAATCTGTTTTAAAAAGCTGATGTAATACTTTTACTTTTATAAAATTATATTTTTAAAATCTGCTTTTAAATATACTTTTTTTTTTGATTTTGTCATTTATGTAACAAATTGATTTATTTGAATGTATGTAATGCAGATATACATGTGTGCTTTATGCAATATATTTTGCTAGCATTACAATATATGTATTGATAAATATATATATATATATATATATATATATATATATATATATATATATATATATATATATATATATATATATATATATATTGATAGAGAGGTATGAGTAATCGTCGCATCAGTGTTAGGAGAGATGAGCATGCTAATGCAGTTAAACAACACTCATCATCATCAGCACTCTCACTCCATACTATAGATTCAGGTCATAAAATAGATTTTTCTAGTACCAGGATCATATCCAGATGTGATAATCTCTACCAATGCAAAATCAGAGAAGCCATTGAGATACTTAAAAGGCCAGATTGTATCAATAAGCGAGATGATATGTGCAAACTTCCTCCTATTTGGAAAGATTTCTTTAAAAAACATTCTTAAATTTAACATTTTTACTATTGGTGGGATTTTTAATGTTTTATTTCAAACCAGTGATTGTAGCGCCTCTACAACCGTCTTTCTACCTTTTTATAACTCTGTGGATGGCTTGTGTGACCAAGTCGAAACGTCAGTATATTTATATTAAAAGTTTTTAACACGGATGAACCCGCAAAATATGTATTTTATATATTTAACCCGTGCAAATCTTCGTTTTAACATATATATATATATAATAAAAATAATAAATTTAATGGTAATAAACTATTATAAACAATCATTAAATCCACAGAAGTACTCTCAGTTAATTTCTTAAACCTACCTCAATTGCCATTAAATAAAAAAAATAAACAAAGCCGAAGCAAACGTCATCAATTCAAATCCCATGAATCTTGTATTTTATTTAATGTTAGCAACTTGTCTATTTATTGAATGCATTTTATTCCTATTCATAAAAATTGCCTTCTTAATTTGTTTTTTATTATGGTTTCTCTCTTCATGAAGAGAACATTCTTCAAAAATTTTTGATAGAAAGACTATTCCTGGTATAGTATATTTTATCCCTTGTTTATTTTGTAAGAAGGTCTACATAGGTCAGAGTAATTTGAGTTTAAATGAAATAATAAAGGTTCATAAAAGTAGAGTTAAAAATAGATATCTTACTTCTGCTTTGTATGTCCATGAAAAAGATACAGACCACACTATTAATTTTGATGAAGCTAAGGTTGTCTTCTTTGAGAGAAATGAAATCAAAAGAAGAATTAAATAATCTTTATTATTGAAAATTTATTATTCTGAAGCAATTAACTTATTTAAGTGTTCTTTTAATATAAGGGTGGATGGGAAGTGAATGGATTTATGGATAATGTTTAATATTATATATATATATATATATATATATATATATATATATATATATATATATATATATATATATATATATATATATATATATATATATATATATATTGTGTAGTTTTTGTAGTTCTTTACACTTGAGAAGTCTGCTTGTAGCAGTGAAACCTTTAGTTGTGTTTTAATAATATTTTTATGCTGATCTGGTTGAATTTTGGATTTGGGATAATTTTAATTATATATTGACTAGTTTAGCTTTATGCTTGTAATGAAAATAAATTTTAAAACTTCTCAACCAATAGAATTTAAATATGAGGAGAAAGAAAACGATAAAAACGATTTTAAATCTCACATGCATTCTTATGATTTGAGAAAGAGGACACTCTGAGGAAGGTACTTGATATTGTACTGAAACGTCAGCATTTAGCTTTTTCACTACACGGAATATCCCGCAAACAATAATAATAATATGACATATATATATATAAGTTTTGAACTATTTTAAAGAACAATGTTCTTTATTAAAAGCAAATGATGCACTAAATACTTAAATATTTATTATTATGAATATTTACAGTGAAAATTAGGCTTTAATTAAATAGATCCCTTAATTAGAATAATAGAATTTATTTAATATTGATATGTAAAATATGTGTGTGAAAGTATATTTATGATGAAGATTCAGTTTATTTAGTACATGCTTTTGGAAGTGAATTAATTACATTAATTTTATATGGAGTAATGTATTATTAGTTATTAATTTTGAGAAGCCATATCAATAATTGAAATATGTAATACTTCTTATGGCTCGAGTTTACTTAAATGTAATAAAGTTAAAAAAGAGAAAATGTTAAATAATCAAATTTCATTTTGAAAACAATGATAATTTTTATTTTATTATATATATTGTATAGTATTTTGATTACTTAAAACAATTTACATGGTTAAAGTTGTGCATGCATTTATGGCATGGTTTATAATAACCATTTTTCATTTGTGGCCATTAAATAAATTTATTGTTAGCCATGTCTGATTTTATCAGCTAAGTGAAATATTGACTGATATTTATTTGTATTTGATTTCATGGACAGTTAACATATCTATACTATGAGCCATATTGAGACATTTGAGTTACTATATTATAAATATTATACTTGTGATAAAATGATTTATATTTTGTCATATGCCATTAACATTGTTTGTTGTAAGTGCATATGAAGCTATGAAGATGTTATAAGTTACTGTTTTACATGATCTGATTATATTTAGTTATTTGTGATGGGTGTTTTGATGATGTGAGCATATACATTTCTAGTGATTTTAATAATTTATACTTTGTACAAGGTATGGCTAATTTGCCTTTTTTCAAGTGGGTTATATAATATTTGAAATATCTTTAAGATAATAATCTAAAATGACTTCTTATGAGGACTAAAAAATAATAATAGTATTAACATAATTTGTAAAAGTTGGGGAGAAAAATCATCTTTGCAACATAATACTTCTACCTCATAAATATGCACATACATAAAAGCATATAAAAGTGGTTTAAACCTGCTGAAGAAAAAGTTGTAAATAGTAACCAAAAACAATTAAATCAAATTAATCTAGGCCTAGTATTTCGAGGTTTTCCGTCATATTCATGGCCAAAATAAGTTATAAACCATTGCTGTAATGTTACTAAATAATAATGTATGCAAATGCGTATGCAAATCAATTTGACCATTTTCTTGAAAGAGCAAAACACGTGTCGTGTCTATTGATGGCCATGTGTTTGAACCCTGCAACCCCAAGATAGTGCGCTCCGAAGCCAATGATAGTAAAAGAAAAATCATGGAGGCGTATTTTATTATCAGTGGTAGCAATGCCATCAATAGACGCGACACGTGTTTTGCTATTTCAAGAAAAGGGACAAATTAATTTGCATACGCATTTGCATACATTATTATTTAGTAACATTATACAGCAATGGTTTATAGCTTATTTTGGCCATGAATATGAGGGAAAACCTCGAAAGTACTAGGCCTAGATTAATTTGATTTAATTGTTTTTGGTTACTACTTACAGATTCTTGTTCAGCCGGTTTTAAGCGTTTTTATATGCTATTACGTTTTTTGGGAGAAGTATTTTAAATTATTATTACACATATATAAACTAAATTTACACTACTATGTGTAATGTACTCTCAATATTGTTAAAGTTACATATAAACTAGGTACTCAAATCTGAAAATTATTTATTGTTTTTAAAAAAGAAATCAATTAGTAGATGTAAAAATGAAAGATAAGCTCATTAAAAAATAACATTGTGATTAAATAAAAAAATTATTAAACTAATAAAAAATAATCATTTGATCATGTTATTACAATAATATATTTAGTTGAAGTGTCAAATACTAGATCATTAATTGATAGTAACATTGTAAGTAGTTTCATATATAAATAAATTAATGTGGTTTTTGTTAAAGTAATACTTTTTATGTATATTTTGTTTAGTAGTAGCTTCATTCAATACATCGATCAGAAGTAATCACGATCTCCTGTCCTATTCCAGAATTACTTATGCTAAATGATGGTTATAGCATGATGTAGAGAAAATTTGAAGATTTTTAAAACCTAGAGTTTTTTTATGTACTTTATTTTATAGTACAAAAATAGAACATAACTGCCTATAGTGACATTTAGAAAATCACAAAAAACTGATATTTAAAAATTCTTTTATAAAGAGAATAGAGTTTAAATTCAATATGAATTTTCTTTTTATATTCTGTAAGACTGTTGGTATTCAACTAAAATATCAAGAGCTCATGAAAACTATAGATAAACATCAAACTTGTAACATCTCCATATGAAGAATTTGACTTCCAGCATTTATGGGTGTCATTATCTAACTGGTACAATATAATTAAACTGCCCTATAGCTTCTATGATTAACATTTTTTACGGTAAGAAAATGGACTACTTTTTATAATATTTTAATTTTTTTATTAAGAACAATAATAGCCAGAGAGCAAAATTAATCCAGACTTTATATTTTAATGTCAATTGATTCTTAAATATTTGATGTTAGCTCACTCATTTCTAAAACTATATAATAAACAAACATATACCATATAACACAAGTTATTTAAAATTCAATTTACATGGTTTAAGTTTGTTCTTTGGCTTTTATTGTTCTGGATAATTCTAAATAAAAAGATCTAAAATACAGTAAGAGGTGAGCCATTCTGGTAAAAGTTATAGAATTTTGCAGCTAGAGGGTAGTTCAATTATTATTTAAAATAAAGTTGGTAAATTTTACATGTTGTTTTATTTATTTAATATTAAAATATTGGCTAAATCAGATACTTGGCTACCTTCTCACTCACAATGGCCACTCAACCTTAGTATTCAGTCAGAAAATCTCTATTTGGGATGCTTATAACCTGATATTTCCCACACAAAACTCTACCATTCCTTATCTTTGTGGTAACAATCAGGTTGTCACCAGGTTTTTCAGGCATCTAAAGCTGGAGCCAAGGTTCCTGGACTTTCTAGTGATAATCAACCTGAATTCACTCCAGATGAACTGGTTCCTGCACTACAGGGGATTCCTCAAGAACATAGATCCTACATGTCACAACTGTCATAGAACCCCTGAAACCTTTGATCACATTATAAATGATTGCTCAGCATATGACAAAATCAGGGCATTCATTACTCACAAACTGCCACATTTCCCTGAACAAAATTTTAAATATCAAGAGCTGCTTCCTGTCCAGGGATTATGTCACAACAAGTCTCTCGACCTTTATCACTTTTGCCACCTGGATGGCCAGATGTTGCAACAAGTTTACCATTCCTCATCCCAAGCCTGAAGACACATTCATTTCCAAGCTGAAGGAATTTCATCATAAGGACAGAATCATCTCATCCAGATTTTTATTTGACAACATGTGGAGCCTGATTAAGCTGGATTAAACAACACCAGTGACCACATCAGACTATCTTGTTGCCTGAGCAACATGGATAACTATTATTTTTAATCTACAATTGTATCATTATTACATATAGTTTTTCAATAAAGTTATTTATATATAAAATATTGTTTATCATTACACATACATACATGCATAGAGAGAGAGAGAGAGAGAGAGAGAGGGAGAGAGAGAGAGAGACAGAGAGAGAGAGAGAGAGAGAGAGAGAGAGATACAGAGAGAGAGAGAGGGAGAGAGAGGAAAAAACCATAAGATGTACATATAAACACTAATGCAATTATATAAATATGATTTTATCATTTAAAAATATATTAATTTATGTTTCATGTTATATGTACATGGTGAAGTGGAAATGCCAATGGCAGTAATAAGTAAGTGACAAAATTGGGAATAGATAGCAATACGGAGGACTATAAAGTGAAGCAGAAAGAGAGAGGGGGAGAGATTAATAGCATAGTTTTTTTGGGTCTTATGTTTAGTCAGAAATACAAAGAGTTCAATAGCATAGTTTTTTTTGTCTCAAGTTGTTTTAGATAATTTTTTAAATAATGGAAACGTGTAAGTTTAGTTTTAATTTTTAAATAAATTCTAAATATTTTTTTTTTTTTTTGTAATAAAAATCTGCTTTTTTTTTGTTAAATAAATTTACTATTATTTATTAAATTGTTACATTTTTATTTGCCACTGTCAAACTTACTCCACTTACAACTTTGGCACCAGCCACCCCAGATAAATACAATAATAATAATTACTAATCATTTTCTAAACTAGAGATTATCTCTAGCACAGATATAAACTTTAAAACTCAGTTAAAGATAAATATATCTGATTTTTTTTAAAAACAAATTTAAACATACACTCACATGGAGTTATTCACCTTTCTCTTTCCTATGTGTAATATCTTTATAGTTATATTAAACAACCTCCATACCTTCCCATTCTTTTTAAATTTATATAAATAAAGATACAACAAAAGACAAATTACTAAAGATTAAAAATAAAAGTTTAAGTTAAATCTTTTTGATAAGTATGATGTTGAAAAACAATATAATTACTTAAACAGATTTAACTTCTTTAGATATGTAGATAGGGTAAATAATTCAGACTTGTTTATTAATTCCATGCAAGGAATAATAAATAAAGTAATTACCATGAAAGTATATGAAATCCAAAAAAGTACTTATGTTATTCATTCAATTGCTGCCAGATCTAGGAGGTAAACTGTGTTATTTTTCATGGATTTATGTTTAAAGCAAAGGAAGCTTAGAAAGGAATCACTCGGAAGTAAAGCTAAATTTCTATTTAATAAATTATATGTAATGGGGAAAAAAATAAGTGAGTGAATAAATTAAAATCCATAGGATTTCTTATCAGTCATGTTGAAACGACATTCTGAATATTGTCATTACTACATATTATTAATTATTACCAAATTAACTACAAAAAATAATTATACTGTTAAGTGTCGTTAGCTGAGAGATCAGCGCAGCCGTCTTGCAAGCAAGCAGTTGGTTGCAGACAGTTGTTGCGGGTTCGTCTCCGAGCCGATGCTATGACATATGGAAAAAAAAATTATACAGGAAATTTAGAGATGATTTAAGTAAGTACTCAAAGATCATCTGGAAATTTAAGATATATAACCAAACTGTGTGTTATTTATGTATGTCTTTTTATACAGATTTTTTCTAAAATTTTAGAATAAATAAATTATTAAACTTTTTAGCAATATATTACACATGTAATTTATTTTTCTCACACTCATAGCTTAATTATAATAAAAAAAAAAGGTTTCTTATGTTTGATTCAATATTTTTTCTTACATTCTTTTTTTGTCAAAAATGCATTTAAAAATATTAAAAAAATTACAAAGAAAAAGGAAAATCAGAATATTATTATCCACTAACATTAGATGATAAGATAATAATGGTTGAGAAACAAGTAAGAAAGTAAAGAAAATAATGATTTTGAAATGTAATTTCTTTTTAAGAATAGACACTTTATTTTGTACAATATATTATATGATTCTTTATAAATGTTCTGATAAAAATTATTGTTTAATTGCCATATAAGAAGAAATGTTTTATGTAAAGAAAATAGAGTGGGCTGAAGAAATAATGAGGTTGTTGGATAAATTGTTTGTACATTACAATCAGGTAACACTCAATAAATGTCATAATCACTAGAAGAGAATTAAATTAATCTTAATACACAAAAGTGTTTGTAAATGCAAACTTACAATGTAAATTTCAATTCATTAAGTGCCTGCTTTTGGAATGAATTGATTAATTAATTTTTAAAAAATGTATATTAATATTGAAAATATATGATATTATTTATTACTTTGTTTTACCCAAATACAGATAAAAAAGAGAGAATGTTGAATAATTATAATTTATGTTTAATTTTCATAGAACTGTATACAATTTGAATTAATCATAATTGCTTGATAGCAAAGTGATTTAAAGAATAAAACACAGAATTGTGGAATAATATTGATAATAAGTTAATTTTCTATTATTTGTTTGACACTAAATACACCCAATAACCCTTATGTCATTCATTTGCTATAAAAAGGATTTACTGTGAAATTATTTTTCATTCTTTTTGTGGACAGTTAATATGAAAGAGTAACATGAGCCTTACCTAGGTATGAAAGTTAATGAAATTAAATATTGCATTAGTAATTAAGAGTTTAATTATATACAGGTAACTCTGTTGAACATGCATTTATTTACAAAGGTATTTCAAATGCTATTTTATATGGCATGCAATTTTAGTTAAAGATTTAGAAATTATGTATATATCAATGAAATATAATATAAATCTTTATTATATAATAATAACAACTTGTAAATACATCACAGAAAAATTATATATAAAAAAGCCTTTTTCGGTAATTCTAATTTTTTTTACCCTTCTCAATATGATACCTCGTACTAATACTAACACGTATATTACGTATATAGCGACATCTACTGACATTTCCTATAATTCATTATTTTTATCATTTTATTTATTTCCCCTTATATTACTTTCCATTCTTTATCCATTACCCAATCATTCATTAAATCAATTGACTTTTTGTAAATGTTCATACATGTATTTATATTATATTTTATATAATTTGTTTTATATAATTTGTTTCATATATATATATGATGTGAGCATATATATATTATAACTAGTTGGTTCCATAGCTGCACTAGAAAAATGAATAATTAGACAGTTGGCAGTATGTTCTTCAGGTTTGAGTATAATAAAATTAATTAATGGGGAAAATAATATTTCATTTTTCTCTATATATAATTTTTTGAATGGGTCTTTATTTAACTAAATATTTTAAGTTCCTATATGATAGTTTGAGAATTCTTAAACATTAAATATGTTCAAGAGTATTTTAAAAAAAAATAAAAGGATAGAAGAACAAAATAAGATTTTAATACATTTGTAAATTTTATTTTTAATTAATCAGACTTGGTTGTTTTTCTTTATCTCCTTAATGAAAAAGAAAAATCAAATCTGTACAATTAACTGATTATCTTGTTGTTGTTTTGCATGAACATTTGATTCTTAATTATAAAGGCATGCCAAGAATTTTATAATATTAATTTAAGTTGTTGACTTGTTTTCAATATTGATGATTAAGGAGGGATTGAACTGAACAATTATCTTTATTAAATTTTATCTAATTGGTTGTCATAAAAATTATTATGTAAAAGATAGATTGTAATTGGCTTGTAGGCAATATTGTTCAAGAAAACACATATATGTGGCAGTGTGAATAAGTTAAATATCCGAGTGTCTGGAGAACGTATTGCTAACTTAAGTGTTGAAGAAACAGCTGTCAAATCTTAATCCTTCTACTCAAAAAGACAGCAGCAGAAGATATATTGCTAACTTAACTATAGAAGAGAGTGTACTCAAGTCAATCCTGCTGCAGAAAAAGACAGTAGAAGAAATTATTCCTAACATAGCTGTTGATGGGAAAGCAGCGAAGTTTTAATTCAGCTGCTGAAGAAAAAAAAAACAAGTTTTTACAAAACTGTGACATAATACAGCAGGAATTTAAACCCACGTAGAATAGCAGTTTTAATTAAGCTTTTAGCATACTATGAGTTTAATCATAAAATGGTTTGTACAATGAAAACCATGTGCTAAATTCAGCTAAAAACTAGACATCACCTTTCTCCATCAACCTACCTTAAATGGAATAAAAAATGTTGAAAAGGGATACCCACATAAAGTAGTCTACAATCTTGTCTTCAACCAAGGGCATGGGTTACTGTCTGTGTCAGTCTCATCTGGAAAACCAAAAAAACCAAATGGACAAAATTTTCTATTTTTTCTTTACCTGGAATTGCTACAGAGCAAGAAATGGAAAACTTAAACATTCACATGTCAAGCCTTCAAACAGAAGCTCAGTTGAAAAGAAAACTGATAATTGCAACTGGAAATAACTTCATGAACACTGAATCCATGGTTAGAGGTATTATTTTTTGGTGTACACACACTATATTTTTATAAATAGAAAATTCATTTTTGTTTCACAAATGCAATAATTTGTTTGTGTGCAAGAATTGACAATGTTAAATAATTCTATTAAGGTAAGATGTTTCAAATTGTGAAACTCTTTTTTTGTAAAACCCAGTCAATTTTCTTTTACAAATGATAAAATAGCTTACATATACATAATCTGCTGCAAGACTATTTTTTTTCTCAATGTGTTCTATGAGTTGAATCAAAGATTGTTATCTTTGATTTTCAAAACGTTTAATAAACTCTTAGTCATTTTTAAAGAAAGAACATAATGAATTTTAATGAATAAAAATTAATTGGTTGTTTAATATAATTTTTGGTGAAATGAGTATTTCAAATATCACATTATCATGTGTTTTTATTATTAATTAGATGTTAAATAATTATTTTAAAATATTCTTTCTAATCTTAATTATTTTATTCTATCCAATCCCTGTTTCATAAAATGCAGTTTCTGTGAACTTATGCCATGACAGCTTATATTCTAGGATTTAATTTGTATTCTTTAATGATCCCAACAAAATTTAGTTATTTATAAGTAGAATAGGCCCATGATTTTCTTAAGGTTATTTATAATAAGCTAGTTTATTTTCCTCTTGCTTATAGTAATAAATTATAGAATTCTTGCTTCCTGAGCTAGATTTGTGCATAACAGCTATATGGAAAGGGAAGTATAATTAGTGTATGAGCATCCAGATGATAATTATGGTGAAGATGTTGTTTGGTACAAAGAGAATATTCTTTAAAGTCCATGCGGTACATTTTATTTTGTTTAGTCTCTATTAGAAATTAAATTTAGAGTTAGTACATCACCAGAGCATTGATGATGATCAGCATGTTTTAATATCTCTTCATTATTGTTGCTTTGGTTAAAATTTTGATGGATTAGGACTTAAGTTTGTGTATCCAAATTAAGTTTAGGATAATTGCCCCAGGCTGACAAAAGCTCAATAGTTACCCTTGTCTACAGTAGACCCAATTCAAATCCAGTCACCAGATGTACTGTTGATATTTGATATATTTTTATGGTTATTCATTCATGATAATGAATTACTTATTTATACTTATTTATAATGCTGGTGAATTTATAGTTAATGACACTGATTGTTACTCTAGTGAGTAAACTGGGTTGATCTCACAGAACAAAATCCATCTCATCCCTTTGATACTAAATTTTATATTTTTACCTGAGGATAAACAAACAATTTCACAGATTCCTGATGGTTGAAGTCCAAATTTTCTGTAGGGTTACAAATGGTTATCCAAATGTGGGTCATTTATGATCATGTACTGGCAACCATTCCTCCGGGTATGACTCCTTTATTTCCCTTTAGTGCTACAATATATATATATATATATATATATATATATATATATATATATATATATATATATATATATATATATATATATATATATATATATATATAATATATATATTGTAATGGGCACATACACCGTTACATTTTTTTTTTTTAAAATGGAGACATTGAAAAGTTCACATTTAAAAACTTCTTTTTTAAGAATTAAAAATTGAAAGTTAAAATTCTATCTTAAACTCGTATATATATAAAATTGCACAGATGAAAAAAATTATTAAATGAAAACTTTATTAAAGAAAAAGAAAAAGTATCTTAAGACTAAATTTTCAGTAAAGATTTAAAGATAAAAATATATCTTAGAGTGTACAAAAAAAATAATTAGTGTTATTAAAAAATAGAAATGATTTTTTAGTTAGTCCAAGTGAACTAGCCCTTGGGCATTTCATAATATATAATCAAAGGTCAGATAGAAGAGGAAAAACAATAGGAACAAAATGGCCAATGAAAGAAATCCATCAGGGAATCGAACCTCAACAAAAAGACCATCACCATCATCATGACATAATGTTGAGTTAATCCACAAAATTACTATGAAAAGAAAAAGTTTGGAAATAAATTTTAGTGAGTGAAGAAAGAGCTGGGAGAGATGTGTGATAGCAGTGGTGATATGTGTTAGTGCAGAGTTGAAAGAGAAGGGATTGAAAAGACGCACTCTTCAATCCCTTCAGTTTCATTAAAAGGAAAGAGAAATGACATCATTTTTCTTATATTGAGGACCACAAGACATCGAGGGAATTAATGCTGGCTCCAAATGGCAAGCAACTGCAAGAAATTAGAAACTACAAACTTGTTAAAACCATAAGAACTTTATGAAATCTAATGAACATTAATTAATTTGAAAACACTAAGAACTCTAAAATATAAACTTTCCCAGTATTTAAAATGTAATAAAAATTCCTATCTGACCAAACATAATCAGTTATTAATTATTTGATTGAATGTATTATTTATTTGTAAATCATTTTTATTAATTTGTTTTTTCTGTTCTTTTAAGTTTTATTATGATTTTTTTCTCCTTTTAAATAGCTTATATAAATGTTAAACTTAAGTTGGGTGTGAATGGCTATATAGATTTGTAAAGTTATATTAGTTTTATTAGGGGAGGGTAATCTTAGGTTATTTGTTTTGTAGTTAAATTGGGTCAATGGATTGGATATATTGGTGTAATTAGTAGATGTAGTATGAGATTCGCTATGTACAGAATCGCGGTACATGCCACACACCCCTTTTTGCCTATGGAAGGGATAGTAAGATGGAAAATGCAGTCCTTTTCTATGGAGTTTTTTTTATTGCTCTTCTCGTCAGAGTCAATTTCTTCTCTTAACCCTGCCATTCAGATGTACATTTCTGACAGTATATCGATATATCAGATGGATTGACGGTGGTTTAACTGCGAACTTTTGGCCTAAGGTTATATAAGGGATAGAATATTTTCTTTTCAAATGCAATCTATGTAGTCTATTCATACTCGACACTCTAAATAAAAATACTAAACTCATCTGTGCAAACTTATAATAGCTTATAAAAGTTAAAATGTAAAATCAAATTCTAAAATCAAGTTAAAATCCAAAGTAAAAGTTATTCTAGAATAATTTTAAATCTTATATATATGTAAATAAATGTTTGTGTGTTAATTACTGGCAGTGGTTTATTTTATTCTTTTTTCAATATTAAAAATATTCTTAGATAAGAATTTATAAAATATAAATCTCTGCTGTTCCACTGAGCTAGTGACAATGGGCTAACGGTCAAAATCAAAATATATAAATTTTTTTTAAACTTACGTATCTGCCTACTATATAAATTTTCTAGGTTCAAATGCCTAGTGGCGCCCTGTAGTGCAGATATATTAAGATACAATAAGTCTCTTCCTTTCTTTTGGACCGTTATAGTATCTGCACTACAGGACGCCACTAGGCATTTGAACCTAGAAAATTTATATAGTAGGTAGATACGTAAGTTTAAAAAAAAACACTTTTATTTTATTTTATATATTTTGATTCTGACCATTAGCCAATTGTCACTAGCTCAGTGGAACAGCAGATATTTATATTTTATAAATTCTTATCTAAAAATATTTTTAATATTAAAAAAAGAATAAAATAAGCCACTGACAGTAATTAACACACAAACATTTATCCAATCCATCGACCCAATTTAACTATGAAACAAATAACCTAAGATTACCCTCCCCTAATAAAACTAATATAACTTTACAAATCTATATAACCATTCATGCCCTTACCATTTATATAAGCTATTTAAAAGAAGAAAAAAAAATCATAATAAAACTTAAAAAAACAGAAAAAATAAATTAATGAAAATGATTTACAAACAAATAATACATTCAATCAAATAATTAATAACTGATAATGTTTGGTCAGAATTGAATTTCTATTACATTTTAAATACTGGGAAAGTTTATATTATAGAGTTCTTAGTGTTTTCAAATTAATTAATGTTTATTAGATTTCATAAAGTTCTTATGGTTTTAACAAGTTTGTAGTTTCTAATTTCTTGCAGTTGCTTGCCATTTGGAGCCAGGATTAATTCCCTCAATGTCCTGTGGTCTTTTAGAGTTCTTAGTGTTTTCAAATTAATTAATGTTTATTAGATTTCATAAAGTTCTTATGGTTTTAACAAGTTTGTAGTTTCTAATTTTTTGCAGTTGCTTGCCATTTGGAGCCAGGATTAATTCCCTCAATGTCCTGTGGTCTTCAATATAGGAAAAACGATGTCATTTCTCTTTCCTTTAAATGAAACTGAAGGGATTGAAGAGTGCCTCTTTTTAATTCCTTCTCCTTCAACTCCACACTATCACATATTACCACTGCTATCACACATCTCTCCCAGCTCTTTCTTCACTCACTAAAATTTATTTCCAAACTTTTTCTTTTTATATTAATTTTGCAGATTAACTCAACATTACTGTCATGATGATGGTGATGGTATTTTCATTGAGGTCTGATTCCCCAATGGATTTCTTTCATTGGCCATTCTGTTTCTACTGTTTTTCCTCTCCTATCTGATCTTTGATTATATATTATGAAATACCCAAAGGCTAGTTCACTTGGACTAATTAAAATAATCATTTCCATTTTTCAATAACACTAATTAATTTTTTTGTACAAACTTAGATATATTTTTATCTTTAAATCTTTACTGAAAATTTAGTCTTAAAATACTTTTTCTTTTTCTTTAATAAAGTTTTCATTTAATATTTTTTTTCATCTGTGCGCATTTTATATATATATATATATATATATATATATATATATATATATATATATATATTATAAATCGATATAAAAATATATATATATATATATATATATTGTAACGAGATAGCATTACATCGATATTAAACCTAGGAAACATCACACACACACACCCCAGCAAGCAACCTAAAACACTCGTAATTTGTTTTCATAACCTGTAATAGTTTTTTTTCCTCTCATAAAATACATTTATAAAATATAGATAGTAAACGTCCAAGTAAATGATTATAGCTTTCAGGGAATAAAATTTAATAAAATAGCCTTCGCGAAGAAATGATAAAGGAAATATAATTTACTCTTAGAAATAATAAATATAATTTGCTCTCCTAAATAATAAAATATAATTGTCACTCGAAGACGCCACGGGGTAATTAAATATGTTTATGTTAGAACTATAATGTTAACTAAAGTAAAACTTATAGAAAAGATTTGAGGAAAAGATTAAATGCTCGACTTCTAAATTTAATACAGCTTGTATTGTTCTTGTAAAACACACGCACACACGCATGCACTCGAGGTGTGAAGAAGTAAGGTTGGTTGAGTAAGATTGCAACAAAAGATTGTCTCGAAATAAATATTGCCTTTGGCACAAGGATTGAGGAACAGTTACCTCAAACACGGACCTGAACGGCAGCTCCAGGAACATGGAACTCTGGGGGTAGATTGGATCCTCCGATAAGGATCACCCGGTATAAATATCAGTTAAAAACTATTCAAAAAAAAAATCCAATCTGTTTTTTATTATTATTGTAGTTCAAACTTTGAGCTGTTCTTTTTTATTCTAAACCACCCCATGCTTATTTTTATCCCAATGCTTATGCTTTTTATTTTATCAAGATAATTGTTCTGAAATAACGTATATTATTCTTCCGCATTCAAGATGATCACTACGAAATTAATATTAAGAGCGTCGACTGTCATGAGGGGCTAATAAACCCTTCAGTGACTGATCGGCGCTCCGCTACTAATTATCTCCGAAGCTATGAAATTACAATAACATCGTCGTGTGAAGTTAATGCTCCCAATAAAAAAAAATCATGTTCCAAGAGATACCCAAACTCGTCCAGACCATCCAATACTCGTTATAAGCAAGCGGACCACTCCAGCCACGGAAACCAAATCAAATCCTAGGTAAATATGTTTTATATTATGTTCACTCACTCACTTTATAAACTCGTAAGGAAATCTCGTAATTAACCAACCTAAGTAACAAATCTTAAACTTTCCTCGTCATCATAACTTATCTTAGTCATAGAACTTTGTAAACATGAACTTTGAACTTTAGTGAATCTAAGGAAAATAATATATTTTCTCAAATAGAAAGGAACTTTATTCCGATATTCACATTGTGCTATGTTTAATTATGATTCTCTGTGAGCGTGAATGTATGTGCGCGTGTGCAATAAACCAAATTAATAATGTTTCTTTTCACGTTTAATAAATTTATTCAATATTTAAACAAGTCGAGCATTTCTCAAATCTTTTCATACACTTAAAATTGTAATTTATTTAATCTTTAATAATTCATCGTTGAAATATGTTTAGTTAAGTTTAAATTTCATTTCAATTTGTTTCTTTATGAATTATGTCAACATCGTGCCGTAAGTCACTATGTTTCTTATTTAACCTTAGTTAAGATAGATTTAAGAGCGGGCGGGTCTATAATCAATCGAAGTAAACGTCAAATAATTATGTTATATACGATATGTCAGGGGGATGAACTTCTAAGCCTAGTGTTCGGGGCGTGAACGAACCACCACATTCGTCAGTGACAACCAATAAATGAATCTTATGCGGTGATCGACTAATTAGAAAACCAAGCTGATTTTTCATTAGCGGACGGTGCGTCTTTTCCGGGAGGAGTCGTCCTCGAAATAACTATATTGCGGCCTTGAGTTATCTATTGGTCTATGCTGGGAGTTTGAGCTAGTGGGCGGGATTTGACTCCGAAGTCATTTTGACATGACGTAAGGTGATGCGAGTAATTAAAATCCAATTAAATAATCGTATCTGGCGCCCCCTTGTGTGGATAGCTAATAACTATCGATATGAGTAAACAAATAAAACTTTACGCTATGTCAGGTTTATTTCGGAGCCCTCGATCTCTTGTGCCGGGTTGTCGGATGACCAAACCAGCTCGCCGGTTACAATATATATATATATATATATAAGAGTTT
The DNA here is from genome assembly GCA_028023455.1 of Epiperipatus broadwayi. Taxonomy (NCBI): domain Eukaryota; kingdom Metazoa; phylum Onychophora; class Udeonychophora; order Euonychophora; family Peripatidae; genus Epiperipatus; species Epiperipatus broadwayi. The sequence continues at coordinate 6,031,085 of JAQFVV010006233.1, forward strand.
AAGATAGAATTTTAACTTTCAATTTTTAATTTTTAAAAAAGAAGTTTTTAAATGCAAGATTTTCAATGTCTCATTTTTTAAAAAAAAATAATGTAATGGCGTATGTGCCCATTACAATATATATATATATTAGTGATTTTAATGTTTAATTCTCTTTACGACATAATTTAACTCTGCTATCCATTAATTGTGTTATGCAGAATGGGTAACCTTATTAAGACGCACATCTGAAATGATTAAATAAATCTAATTTTATGAACAAGAACTTATTCTTACAATGAGAGAAATTTTTTACCAAAACAATATATTTTAAAATCACAAATATATACACCCTTAAGATGAAATTACAATATTTAGTATAATGTGATCGCAACTGTGTTAGAGTCAAACCACTGGTTGGAACAGGGTGGCACTACTGTATATTGAGAGTTTTGCCTTGTGTTAGAGTCAATTATAAAATAATTTCAAAAGTAATTAAATTTAGTATCTAAACATGATTACAAATTATTTAACAAAGAAATCATTTAGATAATATCATTTTGAAATATGAAGCTTATTAAACCAAGATATTTTGACTTTATAAATATCTTTATGAAGCTATTATAATGGAGAAGTGACCTTTTAGAAAGATGATAAATTTGTTATCATTATGTTAAAGTAGAAAATATTGGATTAACAGCTAATGTTAACTCTATATATAAGTGTTGATAAAAATAAACTGAATATGACAAATGGCTTTTCAAGTCTAAAAATGTCAAGTATAATAGCAATTCATATTAGAATGGTAATTTCTATTTATCATTTCATTACTTGTATGTAATACACTATGTTAAATTCACTTTAAAACTCATCCTTTTCTTTTAGTTCATTAGAATCCAAAATGTGCTAAAGATAGTTATAATTATTTAGAAAAGTTTTTTTTTACTATACTAAAATACCAAATTTAATTTATATAATTATTTAATATGAAACAATAAGTTGAATGGATTATGTTTTAAATAAAATTATTGAACCTAAAATGTTATAATTAGTAAAAAAATGAAAACATTGTTAAATATAAACAATGACGATTGACAATTCCTCAACAAGATTTGTGATAAATGCTTAGCCAGAGCCAGCATTTAAAATATCTCTGTCAGGACCCCCCCCCAACCCCTGACTATGGTTTCATGTTTATAACTTGCATACTTAAAAGAATAGGTCATGTGATATATGACTCTTATTTTGACTATTCATTGTTAAATATATTTGACCTAATGTGAAATTCAATAATTATTAGAATTCAAAAGTAAATTGTTTGTTATAGATATATCCTGGATAAAAACGAATCTAAGATTGTGTAAATATTAAATACTTTCTTAGTTGAAAAGATATCATCATCATCATCATCAACCGTTATCAAGTTACTGCAGGATGAAGATCTTTCCAAGTTTAATCCATCTTCTCCGATCTTTAGCTTCTCTTCTCCACAACACCCCTGCACATTTTCTTAATTCATCCATCCATCTCACATGTGATCTCTTTCTGGGTCTTTTACAATCTCTTGGAATCCAGTTTAAAATTTAAATTTTCCATCTATTATCATCTCTTCTAGCAATATGTCCAGCCCAACTCCATTTCAATCTTTTAATTTTTTCAATAAGGTCAGTAATACCTGTTTGTTGTCTTACCCATACATTGCGTTTTCAATCTCTTCTTGTTACTCCCAACATACATCTCTCCATACTCCTTTGAGTGGTCTGAATTCTCTGTATTGCTCTTCTATTAAGTGTCCAAGTCTCAGATCCATAAGTAAGAACTGGTAAAACACATTTGTTAAAAACCATCCTTTTCAAACACATAGACATATTTCTTTTTAGTATCAATTTATTTCTATCAAAAGCACTCCAACCAAGTTTAATTCTATGATTAATTTCCTCCATTATGTTTCCATCTGTATTAATAATCTGACCAAGGTATTTGTAACTGTTAACTTCTTCTAATTCTTCATAATCAATCTTTATTTTCATATTTTTAGCAAATTGATTAAACATTACTTTAGTCTTTTTAACATTTATCTTTAGTCCTACTTTTCTACTTTCATCTGCTAACTCCTGCAACATTTCCTGCAGCTCTGAAGCATTATTTGCAAAAACAACTACATCCTCTGCGAAATCTAAATGACTTAAATACTCTCCATTTACTTTCACTCCTTTAGTTTCCCATTTTAATCCACAAAATACTTCATGCAGCACTGCTGTAAAAAGTTTTGGAGATATGGAATCACCTTGTCTTACACCTTTCTCAATGTTGATTTTTCCAGTATCATTATGTAATCTAATTGTTGCTGTTGCATTTTTATAAATATTCTTTAAAATATGACAATATCCTGGATCTATACCTTGATGATCCAATGCTTTAATCACTGAAGAAATGTGTAAAGAATCGAATGCCTTTTCATAATCTACAAATCCAAAACATAATGACAACTCATATTCATTTGTCCTTTCTATGACTTCTCTCAATACCTGGATATGATCTATTGTACTAAAACCACTTTTAAATCCAGCTTGTTCTCTTGGTTGGTGGAAATCCAAAGTTCTCTGTAGACGAGTTGTAATTATCTTGGTAAAAATTTTATATAAAACTGATAAAAGGCTGATAGGTCTGTAATTTCTAATATCTTCTTTATCACCTTTTTTAAATATTAATATTATTACTGCATTCTTCCAATCTTCCGGTACATCTTTATCATTTAGACATTTGGTATATAACTTTGCTAAAATTGTTTCTATTTCTTCACCTGCTTCTTTTAATATATCAATAATAATTCCATCATTTCCTGGAGCCTTTCCTTTCTTCATAGATTTAATTGCATGTCTCACTTCTTCATTTAAAATTCTGAGCAATTCGGAAGATGTAATAGATATAGGAGGTACTTGTTCTTTATTACTATATAATTCTTGATAAAAATCTTCTACCAATTTCATGATGTCATCTCTCCTTTTAGTAATAATTCCATCTTTTTTTCTTATTGCAGATATAAATTTCCTACCAATACCAAAATGTTGTTTTACATTCTTAAGACTTTTATTTTCTTCTACAGCTTTCCTTACTAGTTCTCAGTTATACTTTCTTATATCATTTTCAACTCTTTTCAGCACCATTTTACAAAATTCGAGGTATTCAATTCTTTTTAATGCATCATTTTTGTATATCTTCATATTTCTTCTTTTCTTCATAAATTCTCTAGTCTCACTAGAAATTTTATTGGTCAATTGCTGTTTCTTTCTACCAGCTATCTTTGTTGCAGTTTTCAAAAGTGTATCAGTTATTTTCATATTAATTTCATTCAAATCTGAATCATGTTCAAAATATCCTAACACTTGAAACCTATTTGTAAGTTCTAATTTAAATTCATTAGAATGTTTCTGAAGATTAGGAATATCAACTGTAAATATTGTTTTTTTTAATAATTTTTGTCTCTCTAGTTTTACATTAACACATAACTTACACCTTACTAATCGATGATCATTTCCTGTGTTAAATTTATTAAGAACATTACAATTTTGAAATATGTAGTTTCTGTTAGTCAAAATATAATCCCATTCTGCTGTACCTTCATTTGGATGCTTCCATGTCCATTTCCTTTTAACATTTTTCTCAAAAAATGAATTCATAATATAAAGTTTTTCTTTTTCTGCAAACTCCACAAATCTATGTCCTATCTCATTTCTATTACCATAACCAAAATTACCTACAGCAATTTCATCTTTCATTTGTCTACCAATTCTAGCATTAAAGTCTCCCATAACAATTTTAAAATGTTGTTTACTCTGATCAAAAGCCTTTTGTACATCCATATAAAAATCTTCTACTACTTCATCACTATGAGAACTTGTTGGGGCATAAACCTGAATTATCTGCATTTGGTATCTGCTATTAAGTTGTATAACTAATCTTGCCACTCTGTCCGATACACCATCAATCTCCACAATATTATTCTTCCACTTTTTATTTATAATGAATCCTACTCCACTTGTATTTCCAATATCTGTGCCTTTATAATAGAGTATATGTCCACTTTTTAAAACTATTGTTTCTTCACCTTTTCTTCTAACTTTACAAAGTCCAATAATGTCCCATTTAATATAAGACAGTTCTTCTTTTAATTGTTGCAATCTTCCTTCACTTGAAAGTGATCTGCAGTTATAAGTACCTAAATAAAAAGTCGTCATCAAATGGCAGCCTGGGTCCACAATCAGAGGATTCTTAGCACCCTCCGCCTTTGGCCACCAACTGCTGCCTTGGTTGGTGACTTTACAGCCTCCTGGGAATAAGGGCCATGCTTTATTTCTGTCTGTCATAATTGTATATATGTATTGGAAAAATATTTATCATTTACACAAACATTCATTCTGCCTTATCAGGCACTGAGAAGAAATACCATGGTGTTTCTTGATCTTAAACTCAGAGGTAAAAAGCCAATAAACTCACCACGCTGGCTAATGCACGTTGGTGAGCAGCCCATCCATGTTCGTATACTATATGAATAATCACATAGTAATAACAGCTGCAACAACAAGAACATATGGAGTGGACGTTAGGAATTTGCCCTGCTCGGTTCCTTTAAGGCTTCCAAGAGGAATCAAAGGGTCTCTTTTCAGTTAATAGCAAACTCCTATCAGAGATCTTAGTCCAAATAAAATTAATCTATTTAGATAGAATATATTCTGATTGCATGAAGAAATAAATATGAAGGATAATTTAAACATAGGGAATAATGAGTACTATTAAAATCCAAGATAAAGTGTTCGTATGTGAGATAATCACTCAAAGAAAAATGACCTCTTACATAAGGAAAACATGAAATCAGGTAATGCACATCACTATTCTTTTGTATAAAATAATTAGGGGGTAGACTTGATGGTCATATACAGTTAGTAACTGTTCATTAGATCATACAACATAATATTTATTTGTAACATTTAAAATAGATAGACGATCATTATTTTTTTGAATACTGAATGTTGAATATAAATTTTTTCAAACATTTATAGTGATAGAAGATAAATGCAGTATGTTTGTAACTTTTTAGTATATATCATATCAAACAATAATATAAAACATTTATATCAGAATATGTTATAGTATCTATCAGCAATGCAAAATACTATGTTCAACCTTACAGTAGCATACAATATCAACAGTTTTACATAACAAGGTTGAAATTTAATAAATATGTTATAATACTGCAGTTTCAGAAATGAATGTGTATTATATACGAGAAGACTTTTATAGCTTGATTATAATCAGGTGAACTATTTTAAAAATTATGATTATATGCCTACATTTATTTATATAAAACAGGCATATAGTAGTGCCATGTGATCATGTGATGTTTAGTTATTTATTTATATACTTTCTGCAATTTATTAAATGATATTTATTTTTTTGGAAGTGGGAAACTATTTGTTGTAATTATGGCTTATATTATTTTATTATGTTTAATAAATTTTATTGATTGTTCAAATTATTACTATTATTTTCTTTCTTTATTTGTAAATAGAAAGCAAATTTAGTGATAAGTGGTTCCAGTACACTTTTGAAAATGACATAATCAAGTGCCCATCAAAGGAGTCCTGTTAAAAAGAAAATATCTCACAGATAAATAGTGGCCATGTTGTCAACTGAAGTTCACCAGTCAACCACAATAACTCTGGAAGTTGACCATGAAGCTGACATGAACTTTGAAAAATTATAGTGATAAATTCAGAGCTGATTTCGATATAAAAATAATAAAAAATAAAAAAAGTAGAAATTCAAAATTATCCTAATTTAAAAATAGTTAAAGTTAAAATACACCTGTTGTGTTGTTGATCTCAAAAATAAACCCAGAATGGAAGAAGTTAAAAAAATAAATTATTTTTGCTTAACGCTACATCTAAAATTCTTCGCATTATTTAATTGCCCTTTGTCTGAAGAGAAATAAAAATAACTTGTTCTGGAGAAACAAAGATTCTAAGGAACCGATTTTAAAACAAAGAAGTTGTGAACTTTTTAAAACACTTCATCTAGATAGAAAATAATCCCCAAGGAGATTTAAAAAGAAAGCAAAACTTTTTCCCATCTACAAAAGAAAATAGGTCTCAAAGCAAGAAACAAACATTATGTCTAATTATTGTAAAAATTGTTAGCAGAAATAATGTAGGGATTTTCCAAGACACAGAAATAGAGGACTTTTGTAAAATATTATTTTTATTATGCAATGCCAAATGTCATCAAAATATTTTTTTTTTTTGCAAAATTTGCATGTAATTTATTTTAATACAATTCTAAAACAATAATTTCCTTTTTATATTTCTTGAATTTTTTTTAAAATTCAGGATCAGCTCTAGAAAATAATTTTGTATATGTAATTTAATAAATATTTTATAAAGCAACATAGGCAAATTATAATACTAGAGGCACCCGAGGTAATTTAATAGTAAAAAAAAAATTATGTAAACATTACCAATATTTGTGAATACCTAAAATGCCTTATAAAAAACAACAATTTGTAAGTATATTCTAAAAAACAATCAAAATTTCAAACCATTATTTCTATCCATTTCAGTTTTTATTCCTACAAAAATAACATTTTTAAACTGGTTTCTGGTTGGAAGCTCTGCTATGACATATGAAAAAAAATGTAATCATCCCCTGGTACACATTCACCAATAAAGTCACCCCCAATGTCTAAAAGTTTGGTCACTCCTGTTATAGAGTGTTAATGGGAAGTGAAATATGCATAAAAAATTTGTCCATATGCTTCTCTCACATCAGATATAAAATATTGCTAGAATATATATGTAATTTGTACTCATGATTCAAATCACAACATTGTGACAGAGTTTAGATTGAATAAACCTAAATAGAGTGATAATGTAATATTGAATAATAATTGAATATTATAACTATACCATCAAAAAATTAAATTAAAAAACAAAAACACAAGTATTTGATATAAAAGTATATTTCATTAAAATACAAATATTAAGAAAAAAATGGCAATGTTGAATAATTTTTGCTTTTTTAAAAAGATGGAAATAACCTTATCTCTTTAAATAAGGAAGGTTTAAAAGTTACTTTTGGAGTGGTTTGAGGCTGAAAGACAAATATATATTAGTCTGAAAATTTGTAATGATTGCATTTTATCTGTATTTATATATTGGACTATTTCCATCATCTAATATAAGTATTGAATGTCTTTAAAAAAATTAACTTTATTGAAATATTCCAAATACATTCGACTGTTAGTAATACACACAAGTTAGTATATACATAATATTTTGAAAGGCATTATTCCCCTATCTTAAAGAAAAAAATATTGGTATGAAAGAGTATCCTAACATACCAAAAATAACAGACAAATTAAGGAAAACCTGCAATCAGTAAAACATCAAAACAGATTTCCAGAGCCATTCCACACTATGAGGAATTCTAAAATTTACAAAGCTTTAACTTGAATTGCTAAAAAGCTAAAACTTCATCTATAAAATACCATGTAAATGTGGAAGAACATATTTTTATGAGACCACTTACTCCATTGAGAAATGATTGCAAAAATACAAATTGATGATTAGAAGAAAAAAAAAACAGATGTGTCCAAGATAGCAGATCATGTATGCACTAAAACATATGTTAAAGTGGGAAAATACAAAAATATTGTATAGAGAAGAAAAGGCACAAAGACAAAAATTAGAAAAAGCTGCTTATATGACAATGTCTAACAACCTCATAAGTCAATTTAGTGCGATTATACATAATACATGAAAACTACTGATCTACTTTGCTCTTAAGAAAAAGTGGATAAATCAAGGAAAAACCTCATAGAAAGGTATATTAAATTTCTACTGAATGTTTTCTTTGGCAGGATAGTTCAGTTGCTTAGAATGTCACCCTAAAATTCAATGTTCAAGAATCTAACAGTCCACGTTTGATTCTCATCATTGTACTGCCACTGGTCAGACCAGCAACACAAGAAGAAGAGATCTCTTGAAACATTGAACATATACTATCCTGTGTTTTATTACTAACACTTGAATATATTTGTAATATTTTAGTGAAGTTAAAAAGATTCTATAAATATATTAGATGATGGAAGTAGTCCTATATCTAAATACAACAGAAATATATATTGTTTTATTTGTCGAATATACATGCAAGGCAATATATATTCTAATCTAATAAATATTCTCTTAGCTGTAAGTATTTAATTATTTGTTTACACCTATGACACTAATCATACTCTGAGCTGTATTAGGTTATTTGTTTTCACTTTTCACCCATGATACCAATTTTTCAGGTTGTTGGAAATTAAGGCAACCAAAATAAAACAAATATCCACTAATTTTGCCAATATGATCTAAAATACTTTTCATATAATACAATTGTACATTCAATTCTCTTAAGCCATGCCATGATTGTAATAACAACAATAATTGATCACTTATTAATTTAAAGAAAAATTATAATAATATTAATCTCAGGGTTCTTTATTTCATGTAAGGAAATGCTCGGCGGTATTGTGTTGTCGCATATGACTGGCATTCTGGTCGGCTATAGGAAACATTTATTTTACTTAAATTCAATGTGTCTTCATCTCTCATATCAACTGCTATATTATTTAAAGAGATGATAATTCTATTCAATAATGACGTATACTTTTGAATAACACAGCCCTTTTTTCCAGAATCTCAGTCAGAATAATAAAAATACAAGGGTGCTTTTTGTGTCCTTCCATCATCCATGACAACACAATCATATAACTAAGATTTATTACTTAGACAATTTAACTAAATGGGAATGGAATAATGTGCAACCAAACTTAATGGTTTGGAAAAAAATTCATTTTTTTTTTTTTACACAAAGGTGAATGTTTAGTCTTAAGTTTTCAACTTTATAAATAATTATCATTAAACTAAAATATAATGACATATTCCGATCTGCTTAAATTTTTTCTCTGGTCTATTAAGTTTTTAAGGGTTTGAAATGATTTCGGACTCAAGAAAAGGTTTTGCAAATATTGTGGAAATACTTATATTGAGCATATAAAAACAAAAAAAATGAATCTACAACAAATGTTAACAAGACTATAATTTATTATTATCACAAAAAATATATGAACATTTATTCAATAATCCCATAGTAATACAAAAATATAAAATATAACTGATATTAATCTGTATACTCTTTTGGTTATGGACTAGAGGTTACTACTTCTGTATGCAATCATATGGATTGATTAACTACAAGTACATTTCATTACCAATACATTAATTATTAAATTTTGGTAACCTTGTAGAAGCTTTTATTCAAAATTATTGACTAACTATTTTTTTTTTTTAAATGATTAATCCAATCATCTGCAATACGCAAAATATTAAATTTATTTCTAATACATTTACTTTATTTATGGTCTTTAATGGGATAACCTATTCTAATTATAGACTAGTTATCAGAAGTCACATTTACCTTCTTACGTTTAACTTAATGCTAACTTAAGTTATGATACAAATTTTATTCGTACTATAATTTTAAATATGAGTATTATTTAATTACTAACCAGAATTAAATATTGCATTTGAATATTCCTTCATGTTATAAGCGTTTTTAATTACGCAATTTTAATTACTTTCTCCATTGATTTACTTGTCAAATACTAGCAATATTTAGCAGCACAATACAGATATCGATCCTAGTTACTAACACACTATTTATACTAAAGTGGATCTTGAGGAACTAACACCTCCAATATAACCTTTATCTTGCCCGAACTTTCAAAATTAAGCACAATAATCAACACCTTCCATGGTGGAGCTATCTTTATTTTCACATGAGGAACATGGAATAAAAACGAAGGTCTGTAGAGTAATCTACTACATTAAAATATTTTGGTGGTTTCTTGCCTCTTACTCGGGCATACAACGAACACACACCAAATACAATCCTCTCCTGGGATTTAAACGAATGAAGCATACTAAATGCTAGATAAATTCTTGATTGTCCTATCTATGAGAATCGATCACTTGGGCTATAAACATACCCGAACATTATATTTAAAATCTTCCTCTCATGGAAAACAAAGCTTTTGGGGAGATCATTTTTCATCCCACAAATTAAATCCATTATAATTATTACCTAGGCGAATATTAAGCATATACCAATGCTATATCTGGGCAGGATAAGTAAATACACTGATTATAATAAACTTATGTTACCGTGTATACTTTGATCAACATCTGAAATCAATGGACATCATAGAATAAAAGTATAATAATTTTAATTTTAATAAAGGAACATTCAAAAATAGTTGGTAGCATACTATCTTAAACTAAATAAAGTGGATGTGTTATTTAAGAATAATTAGGAATAAATTCCTCAATTAATACAGTATAAATTCGTTTCAAAACTTTAACAAGAAATATTTTGTTATAGCATTTCTTTTTTTTTTTTTAGTTACTTCTGATAATTTTCAATATTTATTTTACCCATTAAATATCTAAATATTTTTCTTTTACGTATCTAACATACAAAATTTCTACCTACAATTGTATGTAATAATTAAAACATATTTTATAGATTTTTTTCTTTCGTGTTAAATATCAACTTAACCTATAATAATTATATTAAAACATACCTTTGTCATTACAAGGCTATTAAATATCCCTTGACCATACAGACTTTAACCTATGTGATATAACAAAAAAAATACATATCATTTATAACTTAGTTTTAAACAATCATTAATTAACACGTGCATATTCTCTCATTAGAAAATGTTTTTCTGTTGAGCAATTGGTCCAGGTGAAGAGCTTTATCCAGTCGTATTTCATGAAGCAAGTTTAAAAACAATAAACACATTTTTATCACTTCCTTTAAATAAAAGTGTTCTTTTATTTTGTGCTTCTATAAAATTAGGTAAAGAAACATATAGCATAATTGAAGATTAATTCTTACTTGAATTAAACTGCTACAATTTTGGGATCCAAATAAAATAAAATATACATATTCTAACATAATGAACAGTTGACGATAGACGATAAACATACACAATTCTTTTCTTTTTTATTATTGATGATACGTACAATTCATATTAGCTAGCTTACTTATGGACGGAAATGCGCAATTTTTCCGAGAGATTATTCTGATAATAACTGCAGCTGATTTACATGTATAGGAAGTTTTACTAACTCCAACTGATGTGTAATATAACATATCATTTATTTTTATCATTAAGTCACTAAGATATTTGGTTTTGTTCATACTTTAGGAATTATAAATTTTTTAACGGTAACTTCTCCGTAAGAATGCCCCTATATAACTCTTCCTATATTTATTCTGAGAAAGTTTATATTTTTTTCCAAAAAAATATACAGGTGCATAATTTAATCTTATTTATCATTATTATTATTTCCAGACAATTCTTGGTGAATAAAACATATTTTCACATATGTAACTACATTACTTGTAAAGGCAGACAATATTTAGAAAGAGCGTGAAAATGTTTCTAGTTGATTTTCCTTGGTTTCAAAATATTTTTCATTTTTTTTTCTTTCTATACCAAGAAAATATCAATAAATGACATAAAGTTAATAAATAATTATTTTTTTTTCTTGGAAATCACTTCTTTTCCTTAATTTAGATATAATATAATTTTTAGTGACTCCTTTAGTTACATCTGTCATTTTTGAACTTTAGCACAAGACAATAAAATTTTAAGTATAAAAGGTTTTTAAATAGGTAGATGGCAAAGAAAATCAGGACGTCTTATCAAAAAAATTTAGCCACACATTATATTATTAAAATTTTACTTTGATTACATTTATTTCTGCAAAATAAAATGAAAAAAATTGAGTTACCAAATTTCAGCACTGTTCCTTCCTTGAAAAATAAAAGCAGACTATCTTTTTTCAAAAAAAAAAAATCTCGATTATGTAATTGGCTGTCCTGTTTTGTTGTTATTTTTTTTTTTTTACTTTAGCGACCTCTTACAGAAAAATAATCATTTGATTAAAACATAAACAAAAGAAAGGAAAAACCTATTACAATCATATAGTTTTAGTATTATTTACCTGGATTACAAAGTAATTTTACAATATAAATAATAATAATAAATGCATTAAATTAACAATCAGTGATGTATAATTCTTTAAACATTATTTCTTTTTTTTTACAAAAAGAAATTACCAGAAGTTATTGTGCTTTATGATAAGACATTCATCCACTCTCCCCTCTACCCATCCAATATCAATTACTGTTTAGCTTTTATACCATATTAATTTGCTCTAATTATTAATATCTCAATTAAATTATTCATGTTCTCTCTTTATAAATGACATTGAGTTATTAAATCTATTAGTTATTCACCCAAAACATGCCAAAGTGAGTGAATAGCATACTTTATTAATCAATTATTACTATTGTTCTTTTATCTTTTTATTTCTTTAAAGAATAGCATTAATTTCCTGCAGAAATAATGCCAAGTAAACCAAGTGTCAATAACACTAGGTTACAATTCTCCCACCATTATAATAAATAAAAAATAAAATAATATATGCATTTTTAACACTTCTTATGGTATTACTAAGTCTATATCCTACTTCTTTCTTATGTCAATAAATACAGTTTTAAGGATTTAATTTTTTTGGGATATGGCAGTAAGCTTCGGGCATTATAGGTACCTCTTGTTCCATCAGGGGTTGAGACCAAAAAGGCATTCTCACCCACTTGTTTCACAATTTCATAGGGGTCTTCATAAAAATACATGAATTTTCTAAACATATGTTTCCGGAGATTACTCACATGGGGAGTTCTAATTAAAACAAAATCATGGACTTTAAAAGGATGTGGACTGGTTTTGGAATAACGAGTGCGTTTATCACCCATCTTTTTAAGGTTAATTCTGGCCAGTGCTTGGTCATGTTCCACATTAATATTTTCCACTATTACGGGTAACGGTGTTTTGATTAGTAAAGGTTCAGGTCTACCAAAGTGCAGCCGAATTGGAGACATCCTAGTAGACTCATTAATAGCTATATTTATATAATTAATCACCTGTGGCAACTTATTGACCCACTGTTTGTGATCCCGTTCCATATATACTCGGAACAACCTACTTATCTCACGCATGATTCTTTCACTTGGATTGGATTGGGGATTTTTAATCGAGCACATGATATGTTAAATATTTTGCTTCTTACCCCACTTTTTCCATTTACCAGAAATGAATGCAGTAGCGTGGTCAGTAAGTATTGAAGCTGGTTTTCCTATTAATGGAATTTGATAAGTTTCCAAGCACTTAATAACATTTTTAGCATCTGTTTTTGGAACTGGGTAAGCAGACATATTTGGTAAAAATGTCATACATCGCAAGAATAAATTTTTGACGGTTGAAAGGTCTATATTATTGATAATCCACATCATGCTGTTCCCCATATGTTTAAAAATAGGGCCCCGAAGTGAGGAACGTTCCTGCGAGGTCCTTTTTAATTTAATGCCCCGCTACTTTTACTACCTTTTATATTTTTCTTTGGTATTGTTGGGATACCACTAGTAGAAGGCTGATTCTCATTCAGAATTCTACTCTTAACTGTTGGCCTACTGAGGTGGCTATTCTGTCTACCATAGGGATTCATCCTATAATATCCTTTTTCTCTCACTAACTTCCTCCTTCCCATATGTGACCTATCTGCGAAATTGATATTACCCACCATAGGATGGGTGTCTCTATTTACCCTAATTCTATTATCAATATTCCTATCACTGGTCTCTAATGAATCTAAAATTTCTACTACCTCTTTTATGGTATGTCTGTCAGCAGCAATCAAGATCTGCTCTATATGCCTTGGCAGATTATGGAGAATTATTCGCACAATTTGTGTCTCAGATAAAGGATAAGCTGTCAAGGTTTTCAATTTGACGGCCTGACTCCTGAAAAACTGAGTATAACTACCCTTATTTGCATGATATCTTTCCTGAGATATCTGATATCTCAGGTTATCTTGGTGGTCTTCCCCCCAAAAACTGGCTAACATAAGATATTTGAAGTCTCCATATGTTTCTGGTTTAATAAATAATGATTGCCACCAGTCTTTAGATGCTGCACACAAATGGTTAGCGGCAATAGCAATCTTTTCTATCTCAGATAAATGACATAAGGTGAATAACTCCTCCAGATTCTGGAGATACCCGTGTGGATTCTCCAGATATTCACCTCTAAAAAATTTTATTTTTAAGAATTTTAAGGCCATGGAGCTATTACTTTCTGGCTCTAGCATGACTTTACTTCTAGCCTCATTTAATGGATCGTATATTGATTCTACTGGACTAATTACCGTATGTAACTCAGATATTACTTGGTTATTATGACCATTATTTGTTTCCTTTATTTGAGTTTCAGATAAACCTTTACTTTGAACAACTTTTTTACTTTTTGTAAAATTATCCCTATTATAGTCTATAGCTTGCATTCGACTCTCTAATTCTAACTTATAGTTCTGCCATTCACAGTCCATTCTCTTTGAACTATCTTTTAAACCCACATTTAAGTGTTTAATCTGTTGTTCCAATTGCTTAATAGTTTCATCTTTATCTATCCTGAATTTATCTTCTAACCTTTGATAGACTTTACTCTCACACTGAGTCATTAATTCCCCTATTTCATCTTGGAGATTATTATGTAATAGCTGTGCATTACTCTTTATTATATCATTAAAATTTTTTACTCTTCCCATAACTTGACTTAACTCACTTTCTAGATTTTTATTAATCTCACATTGGGTTAACTCTTGAGTTTCTAGTTTAGCTATTAATCTGGTAATCTGGCTCTGACATCCTTTCACTATTGTCAGGTTCTAGAGTTATATTTTTAACTTCCTCTTTCAAATTACTAAGTTCACTTCTAGCACTGTCTAATTCTCCCTTAATAGATTCAACTCTATCCTGAATTTCTCTTTGAAATACTACTGTTTCCTTTTGATAATTTCTTATTTCCTGTACTTCATTGTTTAATACAATATATTGACTTTTAAAGTCCTGCTGGATAGCCTCAATCATATTTTCTGCCCTTTCAGAATTTATTTCGATCTCTTTCCTTATTCTTATTTCCAGCTTTTCAGAGGCCAATTTTGATTCTTCTACATGATTTCTCAAATCTTCCCTTAAGTCCTTTATTTCCTGTACTTGATTGTCTAATTTAATATCTAAATTTTGTATCTGACTTTTTAATTCACTATTTGAAATTTGGATCTGACTTTTTAATTCACTATTTGATTTTTCTAATTTTTTCAAGAATTCCTCCAATGTATTTCTCATTAATTGATCTGGCTCATTTTCATGTCTTCCCTTTATTACTGTGGCTTCTTCTGGATTATCTATATCCAAATCTTCCTCTTCCTCTTTTAATTCTACACTAAAATATGGAGTCTGCGTATCAGGGGATTGTAACTCTTGGGATCCTCCCAAATCCTCAGAAATACTATGATTATCTTTGTTTTCACTCACATTAAAATTCTAACTCTTTTAGTATTTAACAGTACTGAAATATTAGCAATGAACTATTAATAAAATTATTGATAAGAAATTATTGACAAGACATCCTGCCTCCATGCCTCTCCTACCAAAAACAATCTACACCAAAAACTATGCTCTGACATTTAATATCCCTAAAGCTCCAACATTAACTACTAAATATGCTCTTTTTTTTTTTCATATGCTTCTTGGTCCATAGAAATCTTGTTAGATATTATGTAATATAGCATAAGTGCCAATCACAAAACCAGACAAACAGATCACCATAAATGATAAAATCATTACAGTGTTTTATGGAATTGCCTACAGACTACAACATCATAAACTAACAAGTTAATTATTTATTTTTCAGTGGCAAAAGATTAGATCATATAATAGATATTCACATAATATCTTATGGCTAAACAATTCATTATTGGCAAATATTTTTAATCAATGAATAACTAATCCATTCAAGTGCAAACAATATTAATATTGACTTCAAGAAAAGTTTACCAAATTCATCGTGGCCAGCTATAGCCATCGATAGCCCCTGTACTTGGGCGGCCATTTCTAACCTAATAAATATATTCTCTTTTAGCTGTAAGTATTTAATTATTTGTTTACACCTATGACACTAATCATACTCTGAGCTGTATTAGGTTATTTGTTTTCACTTTTCACCCATGATACCAATTTTCAGGTTGTTGGAAATTAAGGCAACTAAAATAAAACAAATATGCACTAATTTTGCCAATATGATCTAAAATACTTTTCATATAATACAATTGTACATTCAATTCTCTTAAGCCATGCCACGATTGTAATAACAACAATAACTGATCACTTATTAATTTAAAGAATAATTATAATAATATTAATCTTAGGGTTCTTTATTTCATGTAAGGAAATGCTCGGTGGTATTGTGTTGTCGCAAATGACTGGCATTTTGGTCGGCTATAGGAAACATTTATTTTACTTAAATTCAATGTGTCTTCATCTCTCATATCAACTGCTATATTATTTAAAGAGATGATAATTCTATTCAATAATGACGTATACTTTTGAATAACACAGCCCTTTTTTCCAGAATCTCAGTCAGAATAATAAAAAGACAAGGGTGCTTTTTGTGTCCTTCCATCATCCATGACAACACAATCATATAACTAAGATTTATTACTTAGACAATTTAACTAAATGGGAATGGAATAATGTGCAACCAAAGTTAATGGTTTGGAAAAAAATTCATTTTTTTTTTACACAAAGGTGAATGTTTAGTCTTAAGTTTTCAACTCCATAAATAATTATCATTAAACTAAAATATAATGACATATTCCGATCTGCTTAAATTTATTTCTCTGGTCTATTAAGTTTTTAAGGGTTTGAAATGATTTCAGACTCAAGAAAAGGTTTTGCAAATATTGTGCAAACACTTATATTTAGCATATAAAAACAAAAAAAATGAATCTACAACAAATGTTAACAAGACTATAATTTATTATTATCACAAAAAAATATATGAACATTTATTTAATAATCCCATAGTAATACAAAAATATAAAATATAACTGATATTAATCTGCATACTCTTTTGGTCATGGTTTAGAGGTTACTACTTCTCCTGTATGCAATCATATGGATTGATTAACTACAAGTACATTTCATTACCAATACATTAATTATTAAATTTTGGTAACCTTGTAGAAGCTTTTATTCAAAATTATTGACTAACTATTTTTTTTTTTTTAAATGATTAATCCAATCATCTGCAATACGCAAAATATTAAATTTATTTCTAATACATTTACTTTATTTATGGTCTTTAATGGGATAACCTATTCTAATTATAGACTAGTTATCAGAAGTCACATTTACCTTCTTACGTTTAACTTAATGCTAACTTAAGTTATGATACAAATTTTATTCGTACTATAATTTTAAATATGAGTATTATTTAATTACTAACCAGAATTAAATATTGCATTTGAATATTCCTTCATGTTATAAGCGTTTTTAATTACGCAATTTTAATTACTTTCTCCATTGATTTACTTGTCAAATACTAGCAATATTTAGCAGCACAATACAGATATCGATCCTAGTTACTAACACACTATTTATACTAAAGTGGATCTTGAGGAACTAACACCTCCAATATAACCTTTATCTTGCCCGAACTTTCAAAATTAAACACAATAATCAACACCTTCCATGGTGGAGCTATCTTTATTTTCACATGAGGAACATGGAATAACAACGAAGGTCTGTAGAGTAATCTACTACATTAAAATATTTTGGTGGTTTCTTGCCTCTTACTTGGGCATACAATGAACACAAACCAAATACAATCCTCTCTTGGGATTTAAACGAATGAAGCATACTAAATGCTAGATAAATTCTTGATTGTCCTATCTATGAGAATCGATCACTTGGGCTATAAACATACCCGAACATTATATTTAAAATCTTCCTCTCATGGAAAACAAAGCTTTTGGGGAGATCATTTTTCATCCCACAAATTAAATCCATTATAATTATTACCTATGCAAATATTAAGCATATACCAATGCTATATCTGGGCAGGATAAGTAAATACACTGATTATAATAAACTTATGTTACCGTGTATACTTTGATCAACATCTGAAATCAATGGACATCATAGAATAAAAGTATAATAATTTTAATTTTAATAAAGGAACATTCAAAAATAGTTGGTAGCATACTATCTTAAACTAAATAAAGTGGATGTGTTATTTAAGAATAATTAGGAATAAATTCCTCAATTAATACAGTATAAATTCGTTTCAAAACTTTAACAAGAAATATTTTGTTATAGCATTTCTTTTTTTTTTTTTAGTTACTTCTGATAATTTTCAATATTTATTTTACCCCTTAAATATCTAAATATTTTTCTTTTACGTATCTAACATACAAAATTTCTACCTACAATTGTATGTAATAATTAAAACATATTTTATAGATTTTTTTCTTTCGTGTTAAATATCAACTTAACCTATAATAATTATATTAAAACATACCTTTGTCATTACAAGGCTATTAAATATCCCTTGACCATACAGACTTTAACCTATGTGATATAACAAAAAAATACATATCATTTATAACTTAGTTTTAAACAATCATTAATTAACACGTGCATATTCTCTCATTAGAAAATGTTTTTCTGTTGAGCAATTGGTCCAGGTGAAGAGCTTTATCCAGTCGTATTTCACGAAGCAAGTTTAAAAACAATAAACGCATTTTTATCACTTCCTTTAAATAAAAGTGTTCTTTTATTTTGTGCTTCTATAAAATTAGGTAAAGAAACATATAGCATAATTGAAGATTAATTCTTACTTGAATTAAACTGCTACAATTTTGGGATCCAAAGAAAATAAAATATACATATTCTAACATAATGAACAGTTGACGATAGACGATAAACAAACACAATTCTTTTCTTTTTTATTATTGACGATACGTACAATTCATATTAGCTAGCTTACTTATGGGCGGAAATGCGCAATTTTTCCGAGAGATTATTCTGATAATAACTGCAGCTGATTTACATGTATAGGAAGTTTTAATAAATCCAACTGATGTGTAATATAATATATCATTTATTTTTATCATTAAGTCACTAAGATATTTGATTTTGTTCATACTTTAGGAATTATAAATTTTTTAACGGTAACTTCTCCGTAAGAATGCCCCTATATAACTCTTCCTATATTTACTCTGAGAAAGTTTATATTTTTTTCCAAAAAAATATACAGGTACATAATTTAATCTTATTTATCATTATTATTATTTCCAGACAATTCTTGGTGAATAAAACATATTTTAACGTATGTAACTACATTACTTGTAAAGGCAGACAATATTTAGAAAGAGTGCGAAAATGTTTCTAGTTGATTTTCCTTGGTTTCAAAATATTTCTTTCAATTATTATTTTTTTTCTTTCTATACCAAGAAAATATCAATAAATGACATAAAGTTAATAAATAATTATTATTTTTTTCTTGGAAATCACTTCTTTTCCTTAATTTAGATATAATATAATTTTTCGTGACTCCTTTAGTTACATCTGTCATTTTTGAACTTTAGCGTGAGACAATAAAATTTTAAGTATAAAAGGTTTTTAAATAGGTAGATGGCAAAGAAAATCAGGACGTCTTATCAAAAAAATTTAGCCACACATTATATTATTAAAATTTTACTTTGATTACATTTATTTCTGCAAAATAAAATGAAAAAAATTGAGTTACCAAATTTCAGCACTGTTCCTTCCTTGAAAACTAAAAGCAGACTATCTTTTTTCAAAATAAAAATAATCTCGATTATGTAATTGGCTGTCCTGTTTGTTGTTATTTTTTTTTTTTTACTTTAGCGACCTCTTACAGAAAAATAATCATTTGATTATAACATAAACAAAAGAAAGGAAAAACCTATTACAATCATATAGTTTTAGTATTATTTACCTGGATTACAAAGTAATTTGACAATATAAAAAATAATAATAAATACATTAAATTAACAATCAGTGATGTATAATTCTTTAAACATTATTTCTTTTTTTTTTACAAAAAGAAATTACCAGAAGTTATTGTGCTTTATGATAAGACATTCATCCACTCTCCCCTCTACCCATCCAATATCAATTACTGTTTAGCTTTTATACCATATTAATTTGCTCTAATTATTAATATCTCAATTAAATTATACATGTTCTCTCTTTATAAATGACATTGAGTTATTAAATCTATTAGTTATTCACCCAAAACATGCCAAAGTGAGTGAATAGCATACTTTATTAATCAATTATTACTATTGTTATTTTATCTTTTTATTTCTTTAAAGAATAGCATTAATTTCCTGCAGAAATAATGCCAAGTAAACCAAGTGTCAATAACACTAGGTTACAATATATATATATATATATATATATATATATATATATATATATATATATATATATATATATATATATATATATATATATTCACTAGATGGAGCTTACCACTCGGAAAATCCACAAACCCAGACCAATTGGTTTCAAGCTTATGGCTCACCTCAGTGAGGAGTTAGGATTACAGACACTAGATTTAAAATTCCAACTCAAGTGTCAGCACTTATTTAACCCTTTAACTGTCCAATTGTTCATTCGCTGCAGGTGGTATCACTCAAAGCTTTTAATTAGCCGATGCACAAAATAATGTATCAATTTTTCAAAAGTTATTGACCGTTTTTTTAAATATATTCACTTTAGTTTCGTTTTTAAAAAGTATATTAGTAATTTCTCACATTATAAAAATAAACGAAAGTTTGTTCAAAAATAAATTTTGATTTTTAATTTTAAAAATATTTGTTACGGTTGACATGAAAAGAAACGGCAATCATAATTTCACGTTATGATTTTTTTTTCCCGACTTTGCAATAAATAAATAATTCTTGCTAAAATCGTAACTATTTTTATAAAATAATATTTATTTTTGACATATTATATGAAAATAATTTGTATTTTATTTGTATTTCATCAAAAAATATTTTTAAAATGCTCTAAAACATTCGTTTATCATTTTCAAAATAAAACAAAAGCGTTCGTAAATTTTTAATTTTTGGCAGCCATATAAAAATTTTAACAGCCAATAAGATTCAAGAAAAGATGATGAGAAGGCGGAGCTTTTCCATTTTCTTTTGTTTACAAAATTTCAACAGCCAATAAGATTCAAGAAAAGATGTGAAAAGGCAGTGCTTAGTTTTTGTTTGACATAAATCATCAATTAATTGATTTTTTACTTGTAAAATAATTCAATAGATGGCAGTATATTATAAAACTTTTTGCGTTCTAAAAAATGACGTTAAAACCGTAAACGTAGTCCAAAAACTAAGCAATTTATAGCGATGTCAAATTTACTCGATTAAAACGAATATGTATCAAAAAGTGCCTCGATTAAGAACGAGTCAAACAGTTAAAAGGTTAATACATTATTATCAATTTGAAACTTGAATTCTTCAGACATGTAAATGTCTTCAAATCCAGCGTTACAAACCAGATAGCTATATGGGTCTGAACTCAGTTCAGTTTCACCATACATTAATAGCTAAAACAATATAACATTGCAAAAGCCTATCTGGTTTGTAAGGCTGGATTTGAAAATATTTACATGTTTAAAAAATTCAGGTTTTCAAATTGATAGTAACATACTAAATAAGTGCTAACGCTTGAGTTGGTGTTTTAGATCTAGTGTCTGAAATCTTAGCTCCTCACTAAGGTGGGCTGTAAGTTCAAAAACAATTGGTCTGGGGATATGGATATTGCAATAGAGATTTTGAATTCTTTCTCTTTTGGCACATATAATTAAAGCTTGTTAGGAGCTAGTGGTAAGCTCCATCTAATGAACATTTTAGAACAATCTTAAAAAATGTTGCCACTTTGTGTCTTGTTTTTTTATAATTATAGGTGTACCCTTGAAGGCTTTTGCAATGTTATATTGCTTTAACTATTAATATATGGTGAAACTGAACTGAATTCAGACCCATATAGCTATCTGGTTTGTAAGGCTGTATTTGAAAACATTTACTTGTCTAAAAAATTCAGGTTTTTAAATTAATAGTAATGTAATAAGTGCTGACACTTGAGTTGGAGTTTTAGATCTAGTGTCTGAAATCCTAGTTCTTCACTGAGGTGAGCCATAAGCTCAAAAACAATTGTTCTGGGGATGTGGATATTCTGATAGAGATTTTGAATTCTTTCTCTTTCAGAACTTATAATTAAAGCTTGTTAGGTGCTAGAGATAAGCTCCATTTATTTAACATTTTAGTACAAGCTTAAAAGCAAGTTATACATTTTGTCTGTTTTTTTAAATATAAATATATATGTATCTACTGCAAAGTTATTTGACTGAAACTTTAATCTCTAGTGTTGTGCTTAATTGGTATAGGGGATTTTGATCTGTTAAAAAAGTAAAGGCACACAATTGGTGGGTAAAACTGTAAAAGTCAGTTGAATTTCTAGAAAAATTAATTTCACAAAATCTTAAATTTAAATATACAAAATATTTCCACATATGTATTTTTAAATTGTATAATATATAATATGCCCAGTGTTAAATATTTTGTATAATATTATGGGATTAATTCATTGTAACCGTCTACGTATATATAATATATCTTCTAACACAGTATATGAACAATGTATTTTAAGAGCTCTTTGGCTTTTAGAATCTAATGTTCCTAGGGGAAAGGTAAAATAATTAAATTTCAGGTTCTTTCTTTCTACTATTCTTCTGAATTTTATTTCAAACTCAAACATCATATTGCTACAATTAATAAAAGTTAATTGCCTACGACATAAATAAGAAAACATACTAAAAAATCATGGAAATTATGCACTTTAAACTCTTTTTTTTTGCTCATTTGTTTTGCATTTTAACTTTAATTTTAATTTTAATTCAAATTTAAACTTCAGCTTTCAAATTGTTCTTGTGTCTTTTTAACTTTTTTTTTATAAAAAATGTTAAACCTCAGCAAACTTAAAGTAGATTCAATAATTTGCCAAAGTAATGAATAAATCAATGAAGTATTCGAGAGTGTATATTTTAAACATTTAAATTAGTAAAATTCCCGTACAAGCTTTGCTTTTGTCTGATGTTTCCAAGCTCTGTTTAGTATGTATATATATATATTTAGATAAATATTTATTTTAACATCTTAGAAAAAAAAAGGAAAACTTCTAATGAATAATTTTTCTATTGGGTAATTTTCACCACAACAATATTATCACAAGATAGCGGATAGAAACCAGCCTTTAACTTGCGTGAAAATGGTGCAGTAAAAAATACATACAGAAATTTTATTCATTAAGTAAATAACCTCTAGTCTAATAAATGACTAATAAAAATTATTAATATACTTCCATTAAGTGGTTTATGTCAATGTTATGAGAGTAGTTAATCTCTATCTATATATACACTGATAAAGATATGTGTAAAAGATTGTAATATGGGCCAACAGATAAGTGCTTGTTCAACAAAAAATATGCATCTTGGGGATAATATATCTTTTGTACATGTATTGGTCCTATTTTTGTGATTATATTCCTTCACAAAGTATTAAAAAAGATAGAAGCCAGTCCATATTTTGTGTGAAATGGGTAGTGAAAATTCCGCAATAAAAATATTATTCATTAAGTAGATAATCTCTAATCTAATGAATGACTAATAAAAATTATTTTGAAAGGCGGCTTATTTTGTTATTAAGAATTAATTTTATTGTCTAGTTGTGATCTAATCTATTTTAATAATTTGTCATCATCAAAGAGACGATCGTGAATCACATATTAAGGAACTCATTAAATTATATTCATTCATATTGTGTGTGTAAAAACTTTTAGTAGTTAAAATGCCTTAATCGAAATCTAGAAGTTTTTTCAACGTTCCAGGATTCTTTTATACCAAGAAAAGTTTATTAAACATTGTTTATAAATTTCTATAGAACAAGAAAACTATACCACTTATCATTATAAACATTATTATAAATTCATTTTGTTCTCTTACTGAATTTTCAAAAAAAAATCCATAGAAAATTTATTCTCTTTCTCTCTTCAAAAGCAAATGCAATGTTCCGAAAAAGATGAATTTTACAAAAGGTAGGTCAACGAATTTTAAATGCATACAATTTCTATGACTATTATATTTTGTCTAGACAGTAATTCTTTTCAAGAATAATTCATAAAAAAAATTGTAGACTAAACAAAAAAGGAATAATTCAAAAGTATACTTATATAAACAAAGCTTTTAAATTATATTATAACAAACTTTAGTTTGATAAAAAAATCTATTATTTAAAATATTAGCAAAACCATCAGATATACTTAAAATGTAAGAAACTTTAGATTTTATTTATACTACGTTGTATCTATGCATATCATAGTCACCAAACTTTAATTAGTACAGAATATAAGTAGATGAATGATGAATTTTTATATTTGCTAGAGTTTATTTAAGGTTAGTTATTATTTTAATAAACTCTGAAACAGTATTTCTATGGCAACAAATATACATTTACCATCTGATAAAAGTATTAGTTTTAGAAAGAGAGAATAACTCCTTGTATTTGTTTTATTAATAATTTTGCTTAGAAAAATTTATATGCCCAAATGGACTATATTTCATCCCAATTATTACTGAAATACTGGTAAAAATGACACCATATGTAACTTTTAAAATATGCTCCTATTATGCACTCTTACAATTTGAAATGATCATTGACCTATTTAATCATGCTGAATATTGAGATTTATTATATTTTATATTTTTGAGTATAAGGCAAATCAATTTTTTTTTTAAATTCCATATATTTGAAAGTATTATAACTTTTTCCATTTTTTATCATATTATGTATTGATTTATATATATATATCATTGCAAAAATCTTCAAGGGTACATTTATGATAATTTCATGCTTTCAAACTGATAGAAACGTGTTTGATAAATGCTGATTTTAGAGTTAGTATTTAGATGTAGTTTCTAGTCTTCCAACCCTTCACTGATGTGAGCCAACTAGCTCGAAACCATGGTCTGGAGGTGGGAGACAACAAAAGAGATATTGAATTCTATCTCTCTCTGCATTTATGTAAACAAAGCTTGTTAGGAGCTATTGAGAAAGCTCCTTCTAGTGATCATATATATATAACAAATGCACCTTACATGAATAATTTACAATGCAATTTGTGATATAAAATTATATATTATTTATAATGTTTATATATATATATGTATGCAGAAATAAGAATGAATTTATATGAGTATTTAAATGTTTAGCTCTGATGATGCCTGCTGAACAGTTGAAACCGTAAACAAGCAAAAATAAATTCTATTATATATTATACCTTGCATGCAAAGTGTTTATTTAAGGTGTACGCGATATTTTATTTACAGACCCATGTCTCACAATGCATTTTGATATGATATTTTTTGTTATACTTTTTTATGTTAGTTTTAATATTTTTTTATCAATGATACATATGTATGTATTACCCTAACATATATACACGCACGCAGGCTTACACACACACTTTAGTATGCTAATGAGTTACAATTTTTAGAATAATATTTACATTGTGTATATTGAAAACTAATTTTTGTCATAAATATTAAAATGATAACATATAAGTTTTCTTACAAATTATATATCGAAAATACTTTATCAATATATATATATATTATTCTTTTTATTTTTTCTATGTTTTAGTCTATATGTTTTATCTGTTATCTTAATAATGAAATGAGCTGTTTAGGTCTGACTACTTTTTTTGCTACTTATTGAATTCAATTATGTAAATATAAATTTCTCAAAGATAGAAAAGGATTATTTGCTTTATGACGGAATATTTTATGGGAAAGTTATTTTATATTGATTGAATCTATATCTGATATTCTAATTTATTTTCCTAAGTGTTATTTATATTATGTAATATAAGTAAACGACAATAACGTATTGAAAGCAAACGTTTGTTAGTGCAGACAATTATGAAGTGCTTAGCATGCAAAGCCCTTCATAATTGTCTGTACTAATAAAGCTTTGCTCTCAAAACGTTATTGTATCGCTTACTTATATTACAAATTTGGAGATAAATCATTTAAAATTGTTATTTTTATTCATTATGTAATATAACTGCCCAAATTAGAAGTGTATATTACAGTATAAGACAGTTTATTGATCTTATTTAATTTCATTTGACTTTATTTATGGATAATTGGGGGGGGGGTGTGAATTATAAATTTTAACTAGTAATTATGGCAACAATAATATTAAAACAACATTCTTATTTATTATTAATATTATCATCAAATCATAAATTGGTTGTGGTCAATTTTAGGGGGAAATATAAACGTGAATAATAAATAAATACTAGAAAATATGTAAGTGAATCATAAAATAAGTCACTTGAATAAAATCATTATTATTATTTATTACTTGTCAATTTCATATTTCATATATGTTTATTTATTTCGTTTATTGGAATATACTACTAATGATATATATGTTAAAAATATATATTCCTTAGAAGGTATAGAAAATGTTATGTGAATCCTTTGTTTTTGATTGAAAATGAAAAATAATATTGAAATTGTAAAATAGGATTTTTTTTCATTGTATCAAATGTTTTCAAAAATGCTTTGCTGTAAAAAAAAAAAAAAAAAAAAACTTTTTTACACTGAAAAGTGTCCATCAAATTCAATTGAACAGTTGCCTTAGTAACATTAATATCAGCAAAGAGAGGTTAGAAATAGAACTAAAACGCTTTAACTCTAGTCTTATAACTTTTGTCATTGTCCAGAACCTTCACTTTTACATTCACCATTAAAATTGTTAATTCTATTTTAAAAGTGATTATTTTCTAAAATAATGGAAGAACAAGAACTTAAACTGTCAGCCCATTAGATTGAGGGCAGTTCATTGATGGAATTTCCAAGAACAAATGAAAGAATTTATTATAAAAGAAAGCAAAAAACCATCAAAATTTTTTTGTATTACATGTAAGCTATAAAGTAATCCATTGTTAAAATTTGAGATTCCATCTACATATTTATAATGAATACAAACCCCATTATGTACATATCGATATCATATTTTGATCAAGGAAATGTACAAGATTGATTAATTTAATTTCTATAGGATATTAAGTAATGGAAATTTTACCTTATTGACTTGAAAAAAAAACCTTTATTACTTATTTGGATATAACTAAATTTTGTCAATGGAAGAATGTCTCCTCATATATTATTGAAAATAAAAGTACAAAACCAATGGTATATAATGTTGCCTCATCTAACTAACAACTCTTAATTAAAATTTATTTAAAGGCACATTTATTACATAAATAATATTCATTAAGGCTGTAGCCTCAAGCACATGCGTATAAAATGTGATAGTAGGGACCTCTTTGCTTCCAATGAGTAAGCTTGTAGTTTTAAGACCTGTAGAGGTCCCTACTATCGCATTTTTTACACATGTGCTTGAGGCTACAGCCTTAATGAATATTATTTAACTGTTAATTAAATAAATTGGACATATATTTGAAAGGAAAGAAAAAGTATGCGAATAAAAGATTCTTGGTTATTATTAATGCGTATTTTTTCTCTACTTCAAGAAAGATTGTTTTTCTGCATTTAAACTAAAAACAAGAAAACACGTAATTTCAATGGAACAGTGGTTAAAAAGAAAAAGAAAATTTTTGATGTAGATTTATTTTATATAATTTTCATTATGTTAAAAAAATGTATCTTTGTTCTTATTTCTATTTTAAAATATGGAATTAAATAATATGTATATTTTATTATATGATAACTACACAACAAAAAGGTGGATTTATTTCTTTTTTAAGTTTAAATTCTTATCTGGTGATGTAAATTAATTTCTGATTCAATATTTTCAAATAGTCATTTTTTTTAAAATTTAAAATTTGACTTAGGGATAGTTGTATAAAAGAGTTTAAATGCCATCAATTTTATGTTAGATTGAATATTTATGACATATTAGTAGTTGTCTAAAGTCAGTTTTATTTAGTAATATATATTGGGCCCTTTTCTTTATATCAGAATTAATTCATTATCACAATTTACTAAAAAATTTAAATTTAGGATATGTTTTCTTTGTACAATGATTATATTCTATTGATAATCTTTTAAAAGTTCAATTTAAAGTAAAATAAAGATATTTAATGCCTAAAATTGTGCTAAATAAAATTAGAAACAGTTAAATATAGCTAAATATATTAATTGTATATAGTTGGAAAAGCTGGCCATAATAAATAATGTAGTAATAAATCTTTAAAGTATGTGTTAAAGGTTGAATTTTAATAGTAGCAGCCTATAATTAAATAAATAATATATTTTACAGTATAAATTATATTAATAATTATATTTATTATTGTATGTATTAAAAGTAATCTTTGTGGTAGGAAAAATTATATTTAATTCTATGTTTTCAAAATTATTATTCCAAATTTTATTATTATATTATTTATTTAATATAATAATTGTTGCAATTAACATTTAAAATTTTCCAGACAGAATATTGATACAGTCTGTCTCAGTTGTAAGTCATGTGACATGTATACAGTTATACATATGTGCTTAGTAGTGTTAGTGTTAACAAAGTTTCAAAAATTACTTTAAAATTACACAATAGAATTGAAGATATTTATTTATCTATCACAAGAGCTAATATTAAATTAGTTGTTATAAAGTGTTTAAATAGTTTTTTTATGAAACGGATGTAGTTAATAAAAATTAAATATTTTATTTTAAAGAAAATAGATACATTAAAAATAAAAGGTGGAATTGATAAAATATTGTTTTAAAAAATCATTTTAAAGTGTTTAGTTATTTTTAATAAAGATTTAAAATTAATATTTTAAGTAATATTTTAAGTAAAAATGAGTAATATTTTATTTTTAAAATTTAATTGTGTGATACTGAAGTTATATGCAAATTAAGTATCAGGAGAAAAGCAATAAAACGATGTAATTTTTTGGGTATAAATACTGATGCACAGTTAGTTTATGTATGCAATTCTTTCTAAAAAATTGTGTGCTTCTTTTAAAATTTTATGTTTTATTAGTAAATTCAGTGCTATAATAGCTCTCTTATAATTTATTTTCAACTGATAAGGATACCAATTTTAAGTATTTTGCAAAAAGAGTATTATAAATAAATTATAATGAGTTTTATCTAAAGGATGCAATGCTAAAAGTTAAATTTTTTTGTGAGAATTTTGATCAAAACTTAATTCAACTTCACATTAAAATATGGAAATACCAATGAATAATACTTACCTATTTAAAAAGATTATAAATGTAAAAATTATAATTAATAATATAGTATTAATAATTTTAACAAGGGTAACTCTTTTATTAAGTAAGGATGTATACTGAACATTATGTGGAGAGCTTAACAGGAAAGCTACATGGAAATTAAAATTAATAATGCATTTTCTAGTAGGAAAATAGTCGTATCAGAAACTGATAAATAATACGACAAAACTCTTAATAAATTTTATGAGGAAAGTAAAGTTATGGAGGTAAAATGTTTTATTTTTTTGAAGAAAACATTATGGATAATTTAAAAAAAACTGTCATAAAATAAAAGCTAAATGAAAAGTATTTAAAGTGTATGTGATAAATCTATAATTTTATAAGACTATACGCATTGCAATAATTTGTTGAAAAACCAATAATTGAAATTAAAGATGGAAATAACTATACTTGGATAAAAAAATGACAAATATCCTGACAAATAAAACCCTATAAATAATGGGACTATTAATAAGAAGTAATTATTAAATTCTAAAAGATATTTAAAAAAAATGAGCAAGAAGAAATATCCGGATATCCGAATTCAAGTCGCTGTGTATAAAGGCACTAACAAGCCGGCATAAAAGTCTAAGAAAGAAAGTTTTTTTTTTGGAGTGTTATTTTTTAATATTATAATTTATTTATTATTTTAATAATCATTGTTCTGGATAATATAAACTATGAACTATTATTTTATAAACATTTCCAGAACAGATCAATGATTATTTTTGCTAAATGTTTAGATTTTTTTAAATGTCGCCATATAATTTTTATCATTTATTTTAAAACTTCGTTTGTGTTGGAAGTATTCTATGCATGCATCAGTCAGTCATTTGTAGGGAAAAAATTCTAGTTTCGTCAAGCATTGGAACAAAAACCCTAGCAACAAAGATTGGGGATTACAATTGCTCTTCAAGAGTTTTTTTTTAAAAAAAAAACTCAAGGAAAATAAAACATTTTATTTTATTTGTGTAAAGGACAATTCAACATAGAAGTATACGTAATTATGTCTTGATTTTTTTATTAACCTTATTTCTAATTATCACATTATTTAATGAGTAGAATAGGCACATAAATATTAATTTAGTCACTAATAATATTATAGTTTTATAATAGATAATTCTGTAATTTTAAATAAGTTAATATTTTTAAGTGTGATAGTATGAATGTATTATACTATGCAATGTTTATTTGAATTGGGGACAAGAAGACATCATAAGTGATTGACAAGTTGATATCACTTAGGTAATAGTTGTGGATATTGATATTTTATGATGTATTTTTCTTTTGCAGATTATCAAAAAATTATATAATGTTGAAGTATGAACGTTGGGTTATGTGTGAACACATTTATACACCCATTAAACTTATAAGATTAGAATTTATTTATTTTAAGGATATGCATACTTTGATTTCATATTACTAATATAATATAACATGATGATGTATAATTATATGATTCTTTTATAAAGGACTTTAATATTCCTTAGATATTTAAAGTATGGATAATAATCATTTTGTATTTTGTTCAAGAATATTGATAGGAAAGTAGTGTAACCTTTTTTCTTGTTGATTAGTTGAGACCGTTATAATTATGACTGAATTTTATTTGTTGTTTTGACTATGTTAGTTAGGATCACTGTCGATGTAGATTTGATAAATCTATAGGAAAATTTTATAAGATAGTGACTTGGTAGTAATTTTAAAAACATGAAACCAATGAGATGTTATTAAGGTAGGATTTATTATGGGAACAGGAATAGAATTTTACGATCTTATTAAGTATGCAGGTACAGTTAACAAAACCCTGTAGCTGGTATAATTTATCTGTAGGCAGTGTTTATTTTATATTGAATATTGATGTTCTAGAAAGCTGAAGTAATAGCTTTGACATCATTGTTGGTAGTGGAGGTCATTGGACAAAATGGGTTATGCCTTTATTTTATTGATACACTGTGCCATGATGTCTATCTAATATGTACTATTGAGTGAGATTTTAGTTTTTTTCCCTATGCCTACACATCTATTCGCTATCACGATTTTCCAAAGTATTACATCGCACAGTATCGTATTTTAAAAGGAAATAATAAATAATTTAGAGTTTAAGGACTGTTATTTAATGAATAAGATAGGTTAGTTTACTTATGAGGATGAATAGTCAATGCAAATGGGAAAAAAAATCAAATGGAATTAAATGATAAAAAATCATAGAATATGTTCTATATTTATTTTGAAAATAAAATAAATTTCATGAATAAATGTAAATGAAGTGAAGTTGCTCTGGAATTTTAAATAACTCCAAATATTTTTAAAATTTTATAAGTATTGCACATTTTTCAAAATAGATAATGTAGTAAAACGAAACAGTACAAGATAAGCATATGTATATTTTGTAGTTATTTTAATAATTAAGAAGTACATCAATAATTGCAACTATTCCATATTAAAATAATATTAAATAAGAGATATTGAGTATAATAATATGATTAGCAATGATGTCCACATATTTTATTAATAAACCAACATTGGATATTTTGTGTTTAATAATAATAACATTCCAAAATGAGAAATTATTTAATGATAAAATACACATTCGAGATGTTATTATATTTTTTATGCTTCATAATCAATGTATGCTTAAAGGAAGCATATTATAATGATTTTTAGTAAGAGATAATATTTAGAATTAATGTAAAGTAATTGTATCTTTATTATAAAATTTGATAAAGATGGAAATGGAAAATTGTATTTTTTTTTAAAAAAAAAGTCGGAGTGAAGACTTTAAACTTATGTTTTATTTTATTAGTTTACGATGAATAATAGATTTATAATGGTGCAAAACTTATTGTACAAATTGTAAATATTGTAAATAGATTATTGTTTAATTTTATTGTAATAAAAATATTGTTAAACTTGTTTTTCAAAATTTTCTATCCCACTTTGCAAAACATTTAAAACACAGAGGGTTTGAACCAAAACATAACATTTGCACAGAAATAAATAAAAGTATTATTTAAGAATTATAATATTTCCTTAAGATTGTTTATTTAACAAATGACATTTTACATTATCTTCATGGTCATAGTTACTTATTTATAATATTATAAAAATTATAATGCTATCCGTTGCCACACCTATGTTTTTCGGATTATAAAATACTATCACATATTTATTGCAAGATCATATGAAATATAAAAGATTATGTTATATTATTTCTTTATTATTATCATGTAGAATAAGAATTATAGTGGAGAAAAAAATATGTAAGATTAAATCATACAATGAAGAATATTATTATTATTATTTATTATATTTGTTATTAGTTAGGCATGGTTGAGTATGATATTAAATCCCTTATCATACTTTACTACAGTAATTTTTGAGTAACTTAAAGTAGTTTTAAGAACCTGAGATTTATTTAGCTAAACTATTTAGATAAAAGGATTAAGATTTATTTATCAGGGTAAATTAGTCAGTACTAAAGTCGAAAGAATACTATAGATTTATTATTTGA
Source organism: Epiperipatus broadwayi (assembly GCA_028023455.1). Taxonomy (NCBI): domain Eukaryota; kingdom Metazoa; phylum Onychophora; class Udeonychophora; order Euonychophora; family Peripatidae; genus Epiperipatus; species Epiperipatus broadwayi. Next base: position 6,063,993 of record JAQFVV010006233.1, read on the forward strand.
GATAATAATAGGGAGGATAGTGTTCTTATGCCATTGAGGTAGTATCCTATGGGATATTGGATGAATGTATTCTTTATTATCACTTGTATCTCACTTTCAAGTCTCATGATTTAATAAATATTTATTTATTCATTTATTTTATAAACCGAACCAATATGATTGTTGTATTAATTTGAGCTAGTAGAATAATTAGTATTAACATAGAGTAATTTTATTTGTCAATTACATGCATTTAGCAGAGCATAATCATTAACTGAGCTAGACCCATTTAATTTTAATATTATATTTCCCGGAAGTGAGGATACAATATATATATATATAATAATTCCAGTGCATAACGCTATACTAAAATAAATATACAAATATTAACTTTAATGTATTTATATATTAGTTCACAGAGGGCGGTACTGGATTTCTAAACCATGTGGGGTGATTTAATGTTTGATATTTGTATATATATATATAATACATGGGCAATTTAAAAGTATTGCATTAAGTAATGTTTTAGATGACTATTTATTAGTCTGCATTATAGTGACATGTTTATTTCATGTTTAAAGAGGTTTATTTAAACTTCATTGTAACAATATTTCATACTGTAGTCAAGTTGCAATCTTTAAGTGTCCATATATATTCAATGGACCATTAGTAAGAATGGATTTCCATTCTTGCTATTAAAAGGTGTGAAGGTTGCCTTGACAGCAGTTAGAAATATTGGTTGCTATATTTACTGTGAATGTTTAGGTGGTTACTGGTTGGAAACTAATTATATATATATATATATGAAAATAAAGTTACTGTTAACACTAACTGAAGTAATCATACAAATATTTAAACCATTATACAATTACAAATATCCAGTAATTATTGAGATATAGACTATTAAACAGAGGGCGTTACTGGATATTTGTAATTGTATAATGGTTTATATATATATATATATTATTTAATTAAATACTAGGGTTTATATATATATATATATTATTTAATTAAAGACTAGGGAAGATATCTTGAAATTTGTCTAACAGTTTATATTGTCCATTGTCCTACAACATATTTTGTGATTCATATACATATATATTTGTTATCAATTATTATAGAGTAATAGACAATCGAGTTTATTATATATTAAATGGATATAGTATTTGCATTTGTTAACTGGCTACAATTTTAATCAATTGCATACATTCTTTTTTTTACTACTATCATTAGTAATTCTTATTATAAATCAATAAATGCAAATTTAATTGAAATCTAATAAACCTGTCTAATTATTTTTCTTTAAATGTGCTAGGTAATGTTTGATAGTGAAATCTTAATATAAGATCAAAGCAATATCGGTAAGTGAATTAGGGTTTTATACATATCTATTTTATTATACGATTTTTATTCAAGTCTAATTAGATACAAATTTTATATTGATATTACACTGAAATACTTATTTGCTTTATCCAAGTTAATATTACTTGTATAAATAATTTCATTAGTTCATGGTTAATTATTAAGGGCTTATCTTGTCCAGTTACAAAGACATTTGCCGTAATTATCTTGAAACTTCTTTGAGTGGGATCATAAATTTTATTAACTATTATTTCTTAATATCTATTTTTGACTTAAATAAATATTGTTTTATATGGTTTAATTGATTTACAGAAAATTTAAACAGATGAATGATATTAGCTGATTGTAATTTGATAAATATCCAATAGAAACAAAGTTTACGATTGGCTATTTTAAATGCAAGGTTATCTATATGTCCACTGATAGTATGTTCTTGTCAATAATTTCATTTTAATTTATAACATAAACAATAGTTGTATATTGATGTAAAGTATAGATAAATTATTATTTCTAACATTTTATTAAATTAGATATAAAACTGATTAAGGATTTATTTCATTTAAACATCATAGATATTTTAGACTTATAGAACATTCTCTAAGTGTTATTATAACCATTTATAAACTTGTTTACTTAGAGAATATTATTAAATTTTAACATAAATGTACATTACTATATGTAAAGTATGCGGGAATAGAACTTAGACTTTCAAACGACCCTCAACTGTTTTTGCCATCTCATATTGCTGACCCACCTGATGACACACATGTTGAAAAGATAAATAATCACCAATAAACGTATTTCATGCTAAACCAGCACTCATCAGTCGGTCCAGATCACCATCTCCACACATATATGTAATCAGTGCTCAGCTTTATGTTAAGATAGTCAATCTTCATACTTTAATGGACAGGCTTCAAACTACTTCAACTCACAATTCTTCAGCCTTCCATTTCATTAAAAATCTGATGATGGAATGTTCAAAGCCCAAGTTAGTGCCAAGGTTGTCATCCTACCCATGTTGACATTTAGTCTTTCTGACCCCTCATATTGAAACGGTTAGATCGGAGAATTGATCTTAGTTTCATGATTTTCCAAATTTTGGTATGGCAAATTTAGTACTAACCGTTATTCCCGCGCAATGGGCTTTGTTCATCCAAGCCACATAAAGTAAAATTGTTTGTTTCATGTTTTGTATAAGTAATTGAATAAAATTTCTTGTATAAATATTGTAAATAGTAAGATATATATATATATATCGTTTGTGTATGCGTGGTTTGTATATCAATACAAGATTATTATTGAAAAAAAAAGGGGAGAGAAAGTTTCACTGCGCAAATAATTCTTTAATTTTAAACAGTTAAATATGTACAAATTCCTAGAAAAATACTTGTACAGATTTATTTAAAAACCCTGATCAAAGGTTGCATTCCATTAAGTACTGATTTGACTATATTGTAAAAAAAAAAGAATGTATTAATTAATTGTTTTGCGAACAGAGTATAATTGTTTAACCGTCTTATTAATTAAATAGATTGTTAGATTATTCATAAGGCCATTTCCTAATTGGAAATGGGTTTCAGATAAATTGTTGAATCTTGTTATCTACAAAATGTTTGTATAAGTTGAAATGTAAGTGGCATAATAGAGAAAAAAATATCTTAAAACATTCCAATGTACAGAGTGGGTAGTTGAAAGTGAATATTGCTGGAGGCCAGAAAATCAAAGGAGGCGGAGTCCGAAATAAAGTAATAAATAATCGAGAGGATTGTGGGAATTTTGGCCATTTTGGACATTACATTTTCTTCTCTTGGCCACTCTGCAAAGAAAAAGAAAGTGCTGGAGAGCGAAATTAGAGGGTGTCATATTAAGAAGTTAGCGTGTTAACTTCATAATGACGGGCTGAGTCCAGAAAGCTGATCTCTGTCCTGCCAATTAAACCTCCCTAGCCTGCCGAAATATCATGTGCCCGTGGTTCCAGTTTTCCAATCTTCAATTTTGAAATCCAATATGTCGTTATAAAGAATCAAATGCGCGCCTACGTTCTGAACCATCATCATCGCAAGGATAGAGTCCGGACGAAGAAAGAATGGTAAATTTACTTTACATGGACTTTTCACTTTCTTTAACTTCGGTCCCTTATTTAATTACGGTTATGTTTTAATCTTGCGCTAAATATGTTAAATATTTGTTGTTGTTTTTTTGTTTTTTTTTTTTTGATAAAATGTCTACAGTAAACCTGTCAGTAAATTTCTCCCTCCCCCTTTATATTTCTTTTACTCTGGTCTTTAAATAGCAATTTGTTAAGCCTCTATATTTTATGATGACTTTTAATAAATATTTTATTTATTAATAAATTTATTTATAAATTAATGGCAATTGATATTTTTCAACTCGATTAAAGATATTTCGGGTTGCACTTAGATAATGATTATTATATTGAATATAAATTTCGTATGGAATAAATAATTGATTCCTTGTGTTTCGAGTTGGGGAATATCGATGTATGTATTATGGCTTTAATTAATGATGTTTTATTCTATGCCACCGGGTAGTTAATATTTAGAATCGATTTTATTTATTCGATTGCATATTTTCTTATATGAGGGAAAGGGGAAATAATAATAAAAGGTAGCCATTATTGTATTTACTACCTTCCGAACAGTCAGGAGTATGGGATTCAGAGTGTAATTGGTTAATAGTTAAGCATATGGTCTTTTCGCCTTACCGTTTGGTTTTAAATTACTTTGTCAGACGATGACGTGGGAAAAGTTATGGAGAAATAAATGGTCTTATATATATTTATAAACTTACTTCGATCATTCATTACACGATGTTACTGGTTTAGTGCAACTTTCGCTTCCCCTCGTCTGTGACTTCAAACAAGGGAGAAAGAAATTCTTCCCTAGATTCACCTGAGGGTGTAAGGACTTGCTAAAGTGCAAGCTGCCCAGTCTTCTGTTAACGCACCGCAAACTATTACCTTTGATTTATTATATTCATCTCTAATAGCAGCCAGTCCTATGACTTCTATATTTTAAAATATAAGCTTATTTTCCATCCCTGTAATACGTGATGGTTTGATTTGCTTTTAAAACCAACGAAGTTACTTTAGTTTAATAAGAATAATTTAGTCTAATAAGGATGAAAGATTTGAAGTTTTATTTTACTCTGACTCTCATATATCTTGTATATAATTAAACACGTAAATCAATCGTTTTAAGTTATGCTAGTGTTGTATTTAGAGAAGAAATCGTTTATGATATTGTCTACACCGGGCATGGGATACAATGGTTATAAAGTCAACCCAGAAATAGCAGTGAAATGTTGTTCGTCAATTATAGTATTTTCCATTAAAGACTAAAAGTAAACTAATTGATATTGTATATAACGAGTTAGCTGTACTGTATGTTAATATTATTTAATAGCAATAGTAATTATTAAATATTTGTATAATCTATTTTAGCCTCTATTCATTAAAATAATTATTTTACCGCGATTTGAGTACTGTCTGTGTCGACAACCCAAGAATATATATTATATTGATCGTTTACAGCATTGAGAGTACACCACACATCTATATATAAATTAGTCAGTGTTATATTGTTTATGTTTTCCACCGAGCTAGTTTAGGCAATACCGTGTACCGTGAATTCTGTTATACATCGGTCATTTGTACGCGGGGTTCGGGTTTGAATTCAGTTTGGTTTCGGATTTAGTTCAGGAGTCGGCTGGGTTTGAAGTCGGTTTCTGTGTATAATTGATGGGTTGCGGTTGACCTGTACAATATACAGGAGACATTTCATCATCAGATTTTCAATGAAATGGAAGGCCGAAGAGTTGTGAATTGGAGTAGTTTGGAGCCTGTCCATTAAAATATGAAGATTGGCTATCCTAATATATAGCTGAGCACTGATTGTATATATGTGTAGAGATGGTAATCTGGACCAACTGAAGAGTGCTGGTTTAGCACAAAATATGCATATTTATCTTTTCAACATGTGTATGATAAGATGGGTCAGCAATATGAGATGGCAAGGTGAGTTGAGGGTCATATGAAAGTCTGCATTCGAATCCCGCATATATATATATATATTTAATGTTTTCATGATTATATGATGTAGATAAATTATAACTTTTTGGGCTCTACCGGGTATTGTTGTCCATTAAACACCGATATTTCGATGACGGACTAGCAGCCGCCATTATCAAGGTTAACTTTTGAAAGAAAATCCGTTAGATCTTAAAAAATAACTTGTAGATAAATTATAACTTTTTGAGCTGTACGTGTATTGTCACGTTATTTTTTAAGATCTAACGGATTTTCCTTCAAAAGTTAACCTTGATAATGGCGGTTGCTAGTCCGTCGAAATATCGGTGTTTAATTGAAAACAATACACGGTACAGCCCAAAAAGTTATAATTTATCTATACACACACATACATATATATATATATGTAATAAATAAAGTTTGATATCTGTATTCGTTTCACAATATATGTAATATACAAATCAATATATATATCAAAATACAGTACAATTTATATAAATTATATTCTTTTAGAAGTACTTTAGACTATACACTTTGTAGTCTTTATCAACTATATAACTTTGAATAATCAAAACGAGACAACCCTTAACAATACCCATAGTTCAATTCAGATTTCCCACAATTCTGTTATCTTAACATTTGATGACTGGCGATTCAAATGTTAAGATAACAGAATTGTGGGAAATCTGAATTGAACTATGGGTATTGTTAAGGGTTGTCTCGTTTTGATTATTCAACGTTATATAGTTGATAAAGACTACAAAGTGTATAGTCGAAAGTACTTCTAAAAGAATATAATTTATATAAATTGTACTGTATTTTGATATATATATATATTGATTTGTATATTACATATATATATATATATATATGCAGGTTTAAACTGTATAGTGTATTAATTACTATACTTAGTATTTGATTAGTAATGTATATCAGAACTTCTATGGTTATTGATTTAATTTTGGTTATTCCATTATAAATTAAATGAATATCATAGGTATACATCATTGTTTACAAAAATGATATATGATTTAACTGCTTATTGAATTTTATTTTGTGTAATGAATAGATTTGATAATATTTGAAGTGATGATCTTGTTTGTTTTCTTTTGTTTTAAATGCTGTCTGAATAAATTATGTTTTAATAAAGGGTATTCGTAGTATTTTATATTATTGTATGGGATAATCTGAATAATTAATTATTGAAAATATTATTATTGCATAGTGGGAACAATGGCTGAGCTATATAATTTTATACAGTTTATAACAGTTACTATTTATTGGTATATAATTTGCTCTATTATAAATAATATTAAAATTATAAGGACATGTTTTCATTATCTTTTATTTCATTTTGTGTCAGTAATAATAATTGGTTGTTCAAGATCTATGGAACAATTCGTTTTGTTTCATTATAAACGCTGAAGATTCTATTGGAGAGGTCATGGAGTAGAAGGTCAATTATAATCCCATTACGATAAATAGAACAATGACTGTTAGATGAAATTTAAATATATTATGCCACTAAGTAAATCAATAATTTTAATAATTTAATTTAACATTTGATTAATAAATGAAAGTTCATTTATACTTTTCCAAGTTAAATTTATACTAAGTTATTACTTAAACGATTCTTTAATAAGAGTAACTGGAATGTGATTAAATTTTCATCGAATTTCTCAACCGAATGTGGAAGCAGTGTTCTAATGAATTCTAAATAAATATATTTATTGCTTTACAACCATGATTGAAAAATCTTTGCCATCATTACTAAGTAATTTGTTATGCTGTAGTAATTTTAGCTAGCCAAAAGTGAAGTCTGTTTTATTTCTAAGTTAAAGTTATAGTTAATATGGACATACCAGACATTAAAATGCTTTCTAAAATCACATTAATTTTTTTCTCTGCGTTTAGAAAGGAACATTCTTATGTAGTTAAGATTTGAACATTTAACAGAAGAGTCATTTGGAGAATTGAGACTGCTCAACAATATACGGAAACTTGTAATTGAAAGAATTAATAAATTAACTAGAACTGGACTTTGATATATTGCTAGAAGAGGTGATAATAGATGGGTAATCAAAGTTACAATGTTGGATTCCAAAATATTGTAGAACTCTTAGCAAAAGGCTACATGTAAGATGGATGCATGAAATAAATATGTTTGCTGATTTGATACAAAAAATAATGGTCATGAATTGAAAAAAAATTGAATAATCATGAAGAGATCTTTATTCTGCTTTGGATCTAACGTGGTTGGAAATGACGATGATGGTATTGTTTAAGAATAAAACCAAAAGCAATCCAAGTTAAACGTAATATAGGTTTAATGCAGGTAATGCTCAGAATATCAAATATACTGATATTATTTTGTCACTAATTTATATATTCTTTTGCAAATTTCTTAAAAGCAAAGAATTGTGTTCTGTAAAAATCATCTATTATCACTATTATCAATATAAAACATATTGCTAAAATTGATTTAAAAACAAAATTATATTAATTTTTAAACAAAATAAATAGAAAATTAGGATATGCAATTATCATCCAATCTCATTGATATGGATTCCATGCAATCATTTGAAATTATCATTTTAACAAAAATTATACCTATGATTGATATTCATATTGTATGGGGTAAGATTTAGGTTAGAAAAGAACAGCCATAAACAAACTTTCTTGTTACCAAATCACACACAGAAAATTCGTTTTATTTATCTATCTTCAACTTATACTTTTCATTGAAATAGATATCCTGTTTAAATTAAATTCATTAAAATTTGTAAATATATATACATTATCTTAATTTTTTTTAACAAAATGATCTCCAATTAAAAAATTTAAGCCATTTTAAATGACCATAATAAATACAAATTTATATAAAAATGCTTAACATAGGTTTAAGTTTCCATGTACATTATTTAACTCATTCATCAATAAGCTTCAAAAATAATATACAGGTAATTAATATATGCCAACATTTTTTGTCTTGATTGGATAAAGAATTATTTTCAATAAAAATTCTGTGTTCTGTCCACCATTTTGAATTCTAAGGACAATCCAAAACCACCACTCACACATCCAAGTGATGAAAGACATCGAATAATCCACATGGGGTCATTTGGATGTGTAACCAGTGGTTTTGGGTATTCCTTAGAATTCGAAGTCATGGAATGCACATCATGAATCAGTACTCTTTTTAAGGGTTAGTCTAGAAACATGGTTAATGATGATGCTTGATGCTGAAGTATGCTGGGAGGAGAAGGATGTATTTTTTTCTCATGTGTCATAGCATCATCCGGGAAGCAAACTCGCTAACCTCGAACAACTGGTTGTTAAGCCACTGTCGCTGACCTCTTGACCAACAATGCTTGACTAGAAGGATGTGTTTGATGATACAACATCCAAAAATGCAGGTCTGATCAACCAAGCTTATAATTTAAAAATACTAAAAGCTTATAATTTCTAAATATGAAAATTTTCCAATATAAGCCTATAACCACATTTTGAATAAACTTAAAATTGATTGAATCAAGTTTATAATTTCGAAATAGTAAAGGCTTATAATTTTATTACAATATTAATGATGCTTTATGGTAAAGTATGTGGGGGAAAATAATAGTTTTTGATGATACGAAGTATGATCCAAAAATGCAGAAGTCTGATCAAAACAACATTATAGTTTCAAAATACTAAAAGTTTATAATTTCTAAATATGTATTTTATTACAATATATGCCTATAACCAAATGTTAAATAAGTGTAAAATTGATCAAACCAAACTTATAATTTCAAAATAATAAAAGTTTATAACTTCTAAAATACAGCAGCTGAAAGAAAACTTGGCTGAAGTAAAGCATATTAATTTTACAATGATCGGAATTTTTCATACCAGAAAGAAACTCTGTTGTTACATGCTTCCTTCGTTACATGTAGTTAGAAAAAATAGCATTGTTTATCTTTAATCTTCTGATGTGGATATAGTCGAAAGCGCTCCTGTGAGGATAAAAGCTTTTTAAAGTTGTATTTTACACATATTTTGTTACTATATTTATTATATATATTATATTAATTACAAGATTACGTATATAACTCTGAAGAAATACAGACATCGACTACGAATATCATTATATATATACATATATATATTGGTATCGTTTTGAGCTGGCTATTTTGAAACACGAACTCTAATGTATTTATATTTTAGTTAACAGAGGGAGGTACTAGATTTCTTAACCATGTGGGTGATTTAATTGCTTAATATTTATATATTATTTTTATATAATTTTCCATTCTATTTTATTTGACCAGTTGTTAACTAAATTTATTAAAATTTTGTAAATATTCATACAATTATTTAGGTTGTTTAATGTAATATATTTTATATACCGTATTTGTCTTCTTTTTTTAAAATCTTAAATGTAATTTAAAGTTTTAATATTTTTAGTAGCATCTATTTTATGTCCTTTTGTTATGTAATGAATCTATAGAGTTGTACTAGAGTAAGATTCTCATCTTGTCTATTTATTGTATTGTTATGCTATTTTGCTCTTATCTCTATTTTCCTCTATGATTCTCATCTTGTCTCTTTATTGTATTGATATGCTATTTGCTCTTTTTTTTTTAAATGCCATAGCATCGGCCGGGACGCGAACCCGCAACCCGGGCAACTGCCTGCAAGTGCAAGGCAGTCGCGCTGACCTCTCGACCACCTCTTATCTCTATTTTCTTGTATGATTGTCATAAATCGTATTGCAAAGGGCATAGTTATTTTATATACAATTCATTTCTTTATCTTATATCAACTTTTAATTCATAATCACCTATTAATTTATTCATACTTTAATTATTTGACCAGTCAATATTTATATGCTTATTAATATATATATATATATTAATGCATTATAAATTTTAGGATATGAAAGTTTGAACCATTTCTTATTTGAACTATTGTTACTATCATCGCAATCATTTAGCATAAATATGTTATCACCCACTATAGATTTTTTAGAATTAAAAAGTATATATTTTTAATAATTTAAAGTTGTATCCATAATATTTATATAATTTAATAAACTGATTCTTTTGTAAATATATATTCCAAAATTCTTATTATATTTGAAATACAAATTACGTATTAATGTTAAACTATCTTCTGTAATATTTATTACGTTTATATTTTTTATATATTGATTTACATTTTTATTAATATTTGTATACTTCTAAGTTCGCTTATATTTTGTTCTTTTATACTAATAGAGGATAAAGTTGACATATATGTGTGATATGATTTTACAAGATATATAATTCTACATGCATATCACTCATTACTATCCTATAAAAGTCGTAATAATGCAATAACCTGAGTTTGAATCAGGGTATATAAAATATACAGGTATTCATATATTTTAATGATTGAATTCCAAGAGGTTATGGTTACACACTTATAGCAAGACAGACAAGGAAACAAATTCATTTATAAGAAATTGATAGAAGTTAAAATATACACTAAGGAGGTGTTACCATTTTCCACACTTATCTCATTGAAATATTGTTTAGTGTAAATGTTTGAATATTTATCTATCTTACTCATAATAAAGGATAAAAAATTAAAAAGAATAAATTACTTTTTTTTTAGCTTCCAAAAATTTACATTATTTTATTAAGTCATCTGTGTATTAAATATCCCTGTTATGCTTAATGTATTAATTTGGTGAATTTCTATCAATTTATTTTTGTTTAGTTATTGAAACAAATAAAAGATAAACAATAAAATACCCACATGGCATAACAATTATAAAGTTTGATAATTAATTCACTGTTATTGAGACATTTTTACAATTTATTCTTTTTTATAATTTATTTTGAATTATAAAAATATTAGGTAAGCATAAGCTCTCAGTTATTACATGTTCACACTTTTGTTGAAGGAATAACGAATTATAGTAAATTTATTTACAATCAATACATCAATACTCATTTGATCAGTTAAGAGCAACATGACAAGATTTGCCCTTCATTTAATTTTTCCTAAATATTAATTTACTAATCACAGTTGGCTGACAAACTGTTTTCTTATATATATATGAAAAACAAAAACAAGTTTTAATCACGTTAAAACCTGCTGACGCTGGTATTTATGATCAACAGATGGCGTTTTTACAAAAACACGATCAAGCGTTTGTTTACATAAACGATCAAAGAGTCAGAATTAAAACGAAAGAGGTAAAAACGCCATCTGTTGATCATAAATACAAGCATCAGCAGGTTTTAACATGATTAAAACTTGTTTTTGTTTTTCATAAATCTACCTTTAAAGGTTTCCGCACTGATATAGGTTGCAGAGGCTTTGACTATGTGGAGAAGCTGAACTGAGATCAGACCCATATAGCTATCTAGCTTGTTTGGCTGAATTTGAAGACTTTATCGGTCTGAAAAATTTCATGCTTGCAAACTGATAGAAACTCTGTGCATAAACACTTGGAGTCAGTTTTTAGATCTAGTTTCTTGGCTCTGTCTTTCACTGATGATAGCAAAATAGCTTGAAATCAGCTGATCTGAAAGTGGGCTAAAACGAAAGAGATAGTTAATTCTGACTCTTTGATCGTTTATGTAAACAAACCCTTGATCGTGTTTTTGATAAAAACGCCATCTGTTAATCATAAATACAAGCATCAGCAGGTTTTAATATGATTAAAACTTGTTTTTGTTTTTCATAAATCTACCTTTAAAGGTTTCCGCATTGATATAGATTGCAGAGGCTTTGACTATGTGGAGAAGCTGAACTGAGATCAGACACATATAGCTATCTAGCTTGTTTGGCTGAATTTGAAGACTTTATTGGTCTGAAAAATTTCATGCTTGCAACTGATAGAAACTCTGTGCATAAACACTTGGAGTCAGTTTTTAGATCTAGTTTCTTGGCTCTGTTTTTCACTGATGATAGCAAAATAGCTTGAAATCAGCTGATCTGAAAGTGGGCTAAAACTAAAGAGATAGTTAATTCTGACTCTTTGATCGTTTATGTAAACAAACGCTTGATCGTGTTTTTGATAAAAACGCCATCTGTTAATCATAAATACAAGCATCAGCAGGTTTTAACATGATTAAAACTTGTTTTTGTTTTTCATAAATCTACCTTTAAAGGTTTCCGCATTGATATAGATTGCAGAGGCTTTGACTATGTGGAGAAGCTGAACTGAGATCAGACACATATAGCTATCTAGCTTGTTTGGCTGAATTTGAAGACTTTATTGGTCTGAAAAATTTCATGCTTGCAACTGATAGAAACTCTGTGCATAAACACTTGGAGTCAGTTTTTAGATCTAGTTTCTTGGCTCTGTCTTTCACTGATGATAGCAAAATAGCTTGAAATCAGCTGATCTGAAAGTGGGCTAAAACAAAAGAGATAGTTAATTCTGACTCTTTGATCGTTTATGTAAACAAACGCTTGATCGTGTTTTTGGTAAAAACGCCATCTGTTGATCATAAATACAAGCGTCAGCAGGTTTTAATGTGATTAAAACTTGTTTTTGTTTTTCATAAATCTACCTTTAAAGGTTTCCACAATGATATAGATTGCAGAGGCTTTGACTATGTGGAGAAGCTGAACTGAGATCAGACCCATATAGCTATCTAGCTTGTTTGGCTGAATTTGAAGACTTTATCGGTCTGAAAAATTTCATGCTTGCAAACTGATAGAAACTCTGTGCATAAACACTTGGAGTCAGTTTTTAGATCTAGTTTCTTGGCTCTGTCTTTCACTGATGATAGCAAAATAGCTTGAAATCAGCTGATTCTGAAAGTGGGCTAAAACGAAAGAGATAGTTAATTCTGACTCTTTGATCATTTATGTAAACGCTTGATCGTGTTTTTGGTAAAAACGCCATCTGTTGATCATAAATACAAGCGTCAGCAGGTTTTAACGTGATTAAAACTTGTTTTTGTTTTTCATAAATCTACCTTTAAAGGTTTCCGCAATGATATAGATTGCAGAGGCTTTGACTATGTGGAGAAGCTGAACTGAGATCAGACCCATATAGCTATCTAGCTTGTTTGGCTGAATTTGAAGACTTTATCGGTCTGAAAAATTTCATGCTTGCAAACTGATAGAAACTCTGTGCATAAACACTTGGAGTCAGTTTTTAGATCTAGTTTCTTGGCTCTGTCTTTCACTGATGATAGCAAAATAGCTTGAAATCAGCTGATCTGAAAGTGGGCTAAAACGAAAGAGATAGTTAATTCTGACTCTTTGATCGTTTATGTAAACAAACGCTTGATCGTGTTTTTGGTAAAAACGCCATCTGTTGATCATATATATATATATGAAGAAAAAATTTAAATGTATTTAAGAATTATAAAATTAATGATTACTATGGTGTAACTTTTATTCAATGTGTTCCTGATCATTTTAAGACAAAAAAAACTTTAACCATAACCAACAATTTTAAATTATTACGAAACACGTCTCTTAGATATTAGTGATTTCCACAAAAAGCATATGGCTAAATAATTATATCGTCATGGCAATACATAGTTACATCTTTATATTTAAAATATATGCAACAAAGTGGCATTAGTGAAGGTAAACATGAAAACATTTGAATAATTTTGCAATACTCTTAATAATGCCACGTTTTAATAAGCTTCTATTTTCAGTTGAGAATATGAATATAGGTTTGAGGAAAAATCAACTAAAAGTTAATAATGAAGATATTCTAATGTTTTTTCCATGATAACTGTTTACTTTTATTAAGGATCTCTGGAATAAACAATTTCTAGCATTTATCTTAAAAATAAATAAATTTAATGTATCACCCCTAAACTAACAATGTATATAATTATTTATGAATTATGTGTTGTAAAAAGTTGGTTAATTTTTGATCATGTGGTGAAGACTTAAAGGAGAAAGTAATAAGCTTAATAAGAAATAAAACATATCAATTTGTGATTAAAAATTTATATTATTATATTTAATTTTTTTCATGATCCTTGAGCCCCCTTTCCTCCATCAGTTTTACTATCATCACTAGAGGATTTCTTGTTTTTCTTATCTTTCTTCTCTTTCTTATGATCTTCTTTGTCACCATCCTTTTTGCCTTCAGTAGCATCAAACATTGTTTCCAAAATAACAAGCAAAAGTAGTACGAATACAATTCGTTTCATGTTGCAGGATTATCTGAAAGTAATTAATATATATATATATATATATATATATATATTAATTATATATATATATATATATATATAATTGAATATTTATAAATACAGTAATTAGATATATTTTAAAAATTTTATCCACTAAGTAGACTTTCGACTATCCTTGTAGTCTTTGTCAACTAATTGTTAAAATATATCTGATTACAGTATTTAAAAATATTCAATTATACAATTATGTATATTTCTTTGAAGAAGTACAGACATCGACTTATAATATTATATATATGTTGATACGAATATTTTCACAGGTTGTATATATAAAAGACATATTTTGCGTTTTCATCCGTGTTAAAAAAATAAAATATGAATGTACCGACTTGTAAAATATTAATTATTAAATATTAATGGAAGATGACTTGTGTGATCAAGTCGAAATGTCGGTACATTAATATTTAATTTTTTTAACACGGATGAACCCGCAAAATGTCTTTTATATACTGTATATCAAATACTAAAACAGTCAATATAATAAACCAACTAGACCAAATAAAATTTCAGTTTTGCATTTGAGATGTCATGTTACTTAAAGCCATTAATATAAAAAATAAAATTATTCTACCTAGTCATTCAATTTTGAATCAATTATATCTTCTCATATAATAGTCTCAAAATCTCCAAGTCATCATTTATAAAAAATAATCAACTTATAGTGTAACCATCCACGTTACTAAACTAACAAAATTTAGTTTGATTTTGTGCACAGCTGAAAATCTTAATTATATATGGTATATAGGAGAGATTGTAGTTTATAATATTTCATATAACATTAGTAATTACTAATATATTAATATATATACTGTCAAATATCTATAAACAATTTTATTTCTGTAATGTGGCAACATTTGATGAAAAACCAATTAATTTCTTGGAGGACATGATTTTCTGTCAGTAAAATTTATATCAGCTGAGTGCCATAAAACAAATTGTGATTCCATGTAATTCAGAAACATTGTTTTTATTTAAGTAAACTCACTATGTTCAATATGATATTAAACTCTGAATTTAAATTTTAGCGACATTTTAACTAAATATTATTTTGTCTTTGCTTCATGTTAACTGAAAAGACAGATTTTATAATCAAATTCAATTGACATAATATTACCTTCAGTTTAACACTTAAGAATACTATTATCAATAGATGAAACACTGTATACATACGTAATATAATTCTACCATATAAAGAAGTTTTAAAAAATAATATTCTTTTATAAGGCAACATTTGATGGAAAATCAAATAATCTACTGCAGGACATGTTTTTTCTGCCTTCTATAAATGATGTAATTAGCTGGTTTTGAGAACATGTAAGGCCACATCAAGCATATCAACTCCTGTTTTTGGAATAGTTCAAAATATTCAATTTTAACTATTTTAAAATATAAAATGCGCTAACACGCACAAGCACACAAAGCTGAAGACAAATAAAAAATGTATATATATATTATTTTATATATATATTTAATTAAGTGGCTAAGCGCTTTCAAGGGTCAGAGCCCTCATATTCATAGCCATTTTGTAAATAGATAAGAAATTGATTAGGAGCGATGTAAATTTATACAATTGCGATAGTTACGTATTCCATTTCCGGGATATTTTGTAGCAAGAGTCTAGCGATAAAGTAACCCTCTCGAAAGCGCTTAGCCACTTAATTAAATATATATATATACATTAAAATAAAATAAATATGTATACATATTTCTTTATTTGTCTTCAGCTTTGCATGCTTGTGCGTGTTAGCGCATTTTATATTTTACACTTTAGAACAATTAGCCACGAAGTTTAAACTGTTTGCTCATTTAAACTATGTTAGCAGTAATTAAAATAAGCCCCCTTTGTATGCGTCTGAAATGACAGCTTTATTTGCTATTATGTGAACATTTAACATTTAAAGGTTCACATGGAAGAAAAGTTATCTAAAAAGTTTAATTTGGAAGGTTGCTTTTTCAATTATTATTATTACACTGTTACATTAGAAATGAGGCAATTCATGTTCAAACTTTAATATCAAATTGAAATTTATTTATTTAAATAAAAATTGAAATGCTCTCTTTGGTGTGATTACAATTTTTCTCGAGAGGTCATTGCAGTAGCCTTGCAAGCAAGTAGTTGGTTGCAGACAGTTGTGGGTTCGCGTCCCGGCCGATGCTATGACAAATGAAAAAAAAAAGTTGATGATGCCATGTTTTATTGTGAGAAACATATAAATTGCAAATGTAGGTTGATTTTTCATCAAACATTGTCACATGATAGACGAGAGCTTTTCAAATAGGGAGTCCCACCTCCAAAATCAACCAATGATATTTTCAAGATAGAAAATAAATTTCACATTTTAAAATTACAAGAATATAATCAGATTTATTGTTTTATATATAAAGTTATATTATTAAAATTTTCATATGAAAATTTACACATTATGCTTGTGGGGTGGTCTAATAATTGTTCTGTTTATTTTACAATTCATATACATCAACATTATAAATACCTGATAATACTCTTAATTATTGCAATTTACTAGTTTTGCCTACATAACAAGTTTCACTGATTTTGATGCACTAACAATTTTTCATAAGATGGGCTAATATAAGTAATGTCTTTGTAGAGACCTGTCAGTCGAGGTCTATGAAAACATCAAAGAATTCGAGTTGCAAGTGACAGTGTTTCATATTTTACCACAAACAGCAAAGCTGTACACATTATTTTCAACATCTGGTGGCAGGATTTAGAACATGTCTTGTGAAAAATTTAATAAAAATAATACTTATTATTTGACGTTACGAATTTGTATTTTTATAACTCAATCAATACAAACTTATGTTTGTAATCTAACAAACAATTGTCAAATGAGTGTATGAGGGTCTGAAAAACTGAATCAACTATCAAGGGCAGTGAATGTGAATTTAAAAGTAAGACACTGATTTTGTGAAAGAATGGCCAAAGTAAAACTGCAGTCTATTTTTTTCATAGCTTACTAAATTAAATGTTATATTAGTAAAAGCTTTTTTTCAAAATTGCTTTATTAATTACTAAAGAATAAAAAATCTTATAAAAATAATCATGATCGCAATTGACCAGAAACAATAAAAATTTATGAAATTATGGAGTTTCAACTCCCTTTATAAAGTTTTTGTCTCCTATGATACATTTAAATGAAGATTAGATAGCATTGCGAAAAGTATTATATCTTTATTATTATTACTATCATGAACCGGTCAATGTACTAAACTTGCCCTACAACTTGGTGAGTCATATGACAATGTGAATGATGCTAATTTAATAATTTTGTAGATATCTGTCATGCCAATATATATATATATATATATATATATATGTGTGTGTGTGTGTGTGTGTGTGTAAAAATCAGTCACAAGTCACATGACCTACATAGCTTACATTACCAATATGTAATATATAAAGAGCCTGCTAATAGCTCTAAACACACTGATTTATTTATTTATTTTATGATAAATGCTACAAAAGAAAGTACCTGAAGCCTTTATCTATAATTCTCCCCATCCCCAGACCAGTTTTGAGCTATGGCTTTCTTCAGTGAGGAGTTAGGACATTAGATTCAAAATACTAACTCAAGCCAAGCCTTTATCTAATTCTTAAATATTAAATTGCTAATCCTACTAATATATGGGATCACTGAATTTAATTCAGGCCCATATAGTTTCTTTAGTTAAAGAGCCGAATTTGAAGACATGTAGGTGTCTGAAGATTTAGATTTTTTTCTTAATATTTACGAATTAGATAAATACTTGACTTGAGTTAGTATTTTGAATCTAATGTCCTAGCTCCTCACTGAAGAGAGCCATAGCTCAAAACCGAACTGGGAATGGGAACAATCATAGATAAAGGCTTCAGGTATTTTCTCTTGTAGCATTTATCATAAAAAAATAAATAAATAAGCTTGTTTAGAGCTATTACCAGGCTCTGTTTATATATATATATATATATATATATATATAAACATCTATCTATCTATCTATATATATATATATATATATCTATATATATATAGATAGATAGATAGATAGATAGATAGATAGATAGATAGATAGATAGATAGATAAATACTATATTTGAAAAGGTGAATACTATTTTTACAGAAAATAAGCTTGAATTGCAAAAATATAATAGGTGTCTGTTTATGACACTGTAGCTGTGAAAGGCAGAATGTAATAACTAATAGAATTAAAATAAATTTGTAGTATGACACATTATCGACAGAGCTATCTTTGTAATGAAAGCATATATATATAAATCAAGTAACATATCACATGACCTAGTTTAATAAGCTTGTATTACAAATATTATGTAATGAGCTTACCAATAACTCTTGACACACTTTTCAAAACATCACTATTCCCAGACCAGTTTGTAGCTCTTTCTTTTATTAGTGAGGTGGTAGGATACTCATGCATTAGATTTAAAATGCCAGGTCAAGCCCAGCACTTTAATTAATGCTTCACTATTAAGTAAAAAATCTGAACTTTTCAGACAGCCATACATCTTAAAATCCAGCTATCTAACTTAAATAGTCATATGGGACTGAACTAAGTTCAGATAACCATATATTAATAGCTTTAGCAATATAAAATCTCCCAGACCTTAAGAGCAAAAAATACAATTGCAAAAAAATCAAATCCTAAATCACATGACCTAATTTCATAAGCTTGTATTACAAATGTTATCTAATGAGCTTATCAATAGCTCAGTGAAGTGCTAGGTATTCAAGCATGAGATTCAAAGTACTAGTCTGGGGTTAGTAATATTCTGAAAAGCTTGTTAAGAGCTATTAGCAAGCTCATTAGATAACATTTGCAATACAAGCTTATTAAAATAGGTCATGTGATATATAACATGATTTCAATGCAATTATATTTTTTGCTCTAAAAATGTTGGTAATTTTATATTGCCAAAGCTATTAATATATGGTGTACCTGAACTTAGTTTAATCCCATATGTCTATTTAAGTTAGATGGTTGGATTTGAAGACATATGGATGTCTGAAAATTTTAGATATTTTACTTAATAGTTAACCATTAGCTAAAGTGCTGGGCTTAACATGGTATTTTAAATCTAATTTTTGAATATCGTAGCACCTCATTGAGGAAAGCCAGAAGCTAGAAACTGGTCTGGGGTTAGGGATATTCTGAAAAGCTTGTTAAGTGCTGTTGACAAGCTCATTATATATATATATATATATATGTCAACAGATATATATATATATATATATATATATGTATATGTGTGTCAACAGATGGCATTCTACCAAAAATACCGTCAAGCAGATCTTTACATAAACATCAGAGCATGCATTCACTATCTCTAACTTTAATTCCACTTTCAGATCATTATTTCAAGCTATTTGCTATCATCAGTGAAAGACAGGAATTTTAGAAACTAGATCTAAACACAAACTCTGAGCGGTTATGAAACAGTTTCTATTCCTGTCTTTCACTGATGATAGCAAATAGCTTGAAATCATGATCTGAAAGTGGAATTAAAGTTAGAGATAGTGAATGCATGCTCTGACGTTTATGTAAACATATGCTTGACGGTGTTTTTGGTAGAACGCCATCTGTTGACATAAATACAAGCATTAGCAAGTTTTTAACTTGTTTTTTGTTTTTCATATATATATATATTATAAAAAGAAGGTTGTCTTGCACTTTTTAATTGATATTATTTGATATTGTTTAGATGTGGAGAGTGGATAGCTGTAGGGGGCATGAAAGTCTGAATTCAAGTATCTTCTAATTACATTGACTTGAGTATATACAATATACATGCATTTTAATATTACATATTCAGCCTGTATTCTGTCCATTGATCTTCTATGAATTTAAATAGACAGATTAAGGCCCTACATTTGAGGGGTCAGAATGATTTAAAGTCAACATGGATATGACAATAATATTGGCACCAGGAAGGGCTTTGTGTATTTTATAATCAGAATTTCAATGAAATGTATGGATGAAGAGTTGAAGGGTGGTGAAGATTGAAGTATTGTTATTTTAATATAAACTGAACATTGATTGAATATATGTTTGGGAGATGGTGATCTGAATCAACTGATGAGTGCTGGTTTAGTACAAAATATGTATATTGGAGATCATTTATCTTTTTCACATATATGTGGTTACTTGTACCAAATATAAAATGGATAACTATAAGGACCTTGAAAGTCTGAGTTCCAAGTCCCTTCTAATAAAATTATGTTTAGTATAGACAGTATACATGTATTTAAATATTATAGGCATGTGCATGAGTGTTTATGTACTCGGATATTTATATAAATCTTTTTAAAATGATGTAGATAATGGTAATGTCATAAAAGTCACTACCAATATCCACTAATTTTATGTTATAAATTTGTGGAAATTCATAATCCATTGCTATCTAACATGTTTATGGCAACAGATGGTTCAGAACCTTGATATAAACCAGTATTGAAACAGTATTGATATAAAGATCCTATACTATTTTGGCATGTTTATTATTATAATTATTTTGACAATTATGTATATGTAAGCAGATGGAATATTGATTAATTTTACAATAATATGCTTTCAATTTAGTGTTGATTAGATAATGGCATTGTGACACCTCTAATTTTTTCATCAAGATTGATACATGTATTTTGATGGCATTGCTATTGGCGTTATGTTTATCAGTTATGATTACTTAATAATTATTTATCATGGCTTCCATACTAATGCTTTTCTCATTCATTTATTCACTTGATTATTTATTTATTGATAATATTTATCTCTATGCTCCTTGTTACTCTTTTGTTCATAGCATTACATTATATATATCAAAACATTATCTAATAAAAACTAATTATCAAATTTTAATTATATATTGGTGTTCTTTAATAAATATTTCAAGGTATGACAATTTTGATTCTATATTAGTAGTAGTTTATTTTGCATTATGAAAAAATAATAAACCATGTTTCTTTATTATTATTATTATTATTATTATTATTATTATTATTATTATTATTATTATTATTATTATTATTATCATTATTATTATTATTATTATTATTATTATTATTATTATTATTATTATTATTATTATTATTATTATTATTATTATTATTATTATTATTATTATTATTTATACAATTTTAATGCACAAATCAGCGCATAACAGCAGAGCTTCTTCAAATTAAATCACAATTTATTATAAACTTAATATAAATTATAATACATAATAAATAATGCCTGAGCGCTTTCAAGAGAACTTAGCTCTCATAATCATGGGTAACAAAGAATAAGCGTAACAAGGTTGCTATGTGTAAATATATGCAGATATATGTAAATTAATTGAACTATATGCGTAAATCTAATTAACCCATTTCTTAGAAATTTTATAACACGTATCTATTATTATTATTGTTATCATCATCATCATCATCATCATCATTATCATTATTATTATCATCATTATTATCATTATCATTATTATTAGCTTTCTCTCGGTCTTCACAAATTTGTAGTGTAATTTATATATGAGCAGTGTCCATCCAATGATAGAATAAATTGAATTATAATTATGATTATTATTGGATCTTATGTATAAATGTTTGTGTTGGTTTAACGCTACCATCATTGACCTAATATCCACACTATAATCAAATGATAAATAAACTGATATAAAATATTTCATTTTCTACAATAATTATAATTCAGCTTTATTATATGACATTAAAATGTTAAAATTGCTTTCAATTAAATATTTAGAATCTTAAAGGAATAATAGAAATCCTTTCATTAAAAAAATCTGTGTAATAGATAACTATCTTCTAATTCGATAATTTTATCAATTACGTATATAAATAGCATGAGGTTAAAATTATTACACACACTTATATAATTACATAATGATACTGGAAAAATCAACATTGAGAAAGGTGTAAGACAAGATGACTCCATATCTCCAAAACTCTTTACAGCAGTGCTGCAAGAAGTATTTTGTGGATTAAAATGGGAAACTAAAGGAGTGAAAGTAAACGGAGAGTATTTAAGTCATTTATATTTCGCAGATGATGTAGTTGTTTTTGCAAATAATGCTTCAGAGCTGCAGAAAATGTTGCAGGAGTTAGCAGATGAAAGTAGAAAAGTAGGACTAAAGATAAATGTTAAAAAGACTAAAGTAATGTTTAATCGATTTGCTCAAAATATAAAAATAAAGATTGATTATGAAGAATTAGAAGAAGTTAACAGTTACAAATACCTTGGTCAGATTATTAATACAGATGGAAACATAATGGAGGAAATTAATCATAGAATTAAACTTGTTTGGAGTGCTTTTGGTAGAAATAACTTGATACTAAAAGGAAATATGCCTATGTGTTTGAAAAGGATGGTTCTTAACAAATGTATTTTACCAGTTCTTACTTATGGATCTGAGACTTGGACACTTAGTAGAAGAGCAATACAGAGACTTCAGACCACTCAAAGGAGTATGGAGAGATGTATGTTGGGAGTAACAAGAAGAGATCGAAAACGCAATGTATGGGTAAGGCAACAAACAGGTGTTACTGACCTTATTGAAAAAATTAAAAGATTGAAATGGAGTTGGGCTGGACATATTGCTAGAAGAGATGATAATAGATGGACAATTGAAATTTTAAACTGGATTCCAAGAGATTATAAAAGACCCAGAAAGAGACCACATGTGAGATGGATGGATGAAATAAGAAAATGTGCAGGGGTGTTGTGGAGAAGAGAAGCTCAAGATCAGAGAAGATGGATTAAACTTGGAGAGACCTTCATCCTGCAGTGGATTGATAATGGTTGATGATGATGATGATAGATATACCATAAATAGCGCACTAGTGATAAGGTGCATTAACGAAAAAATAAATTATGTTTGTGTTTATAACCTAAGCTCTTTCAAATCAATTTTTTTTTCGTACTATATGAAACATTATTTAAACAGGCAAAACTCTCCATACAACAGTGCCTCTTGGTGCAAGTCATTACTGTATGGAGAATTTTGCCTGTTTTAATAACAGTTATGAGCAAGCATAAGAAATGGTGATCATGTGATGGTTAGTGGTTTTGGAACATTATTATGATGAATTTTACTTGCTTATAGTTATTTACGGAAGCCGTCTCATTAAAGTTCCAGTTCAAATGTTTATGAATATTTAGTAATATGCCGATTTATTTTTGTTTTACATATATTACCTCAGAACGCAATATTTTCTAATTTAAATAAATGACCATGTTGATTCTGAATGTGGTGATGAAGAAAAAAAAGTCAAAAAATTATGGTTTATTGCTAACAAGTAAAATATCAACAAAAAGTCAAATAGCATATATTACACATTAATTACAATATAAATATTTCACAATCTCCTTAATATATAGAGTATAAGAGCCTTTAAAACGACCCACAGCTCAGAACTCTATCTCATATCACTGATACACTGAAACACATATATATTGAAAAGATAAATAATCATCAATATATGTATTTCATGCTAAGCCAGCAATCATCAGTTGGTCCAGATTACCATCTCTACACATATATGCTATAAGTGCTCAAATATATATTAAGATAGCCAAACCTCATACTTTAATGGACAGACTTCAATCTACTCCACAATCCAACTCTTCAACCGTCCATCCAATTGAAAATCTGATGATGGAATGCTCAAAGATCACCCTGAGGCTGAGATTCTTGTCACACCCATGTTGACCTAAGGTCAATCTGACACCTCATGTACAGGACATAATCCATTTAAAACATATACAAGGGATGGGCAGACATCTCTACTATGTAATAACTGAAATACAGGCTTATAACTAAATGATTCTAGTTAATTGTGAATACATATAAAAGTTACTATTATGGAATATGAATAAAATCCAATTAAGTGACTTGAAAGAATAGAATAATAAATGATTACAATAAAGATTGATTATATTCTTGATTGACATATTATTACAAGTGCACTATATATTACACATAATGAAGGTTATCAGGTATACATTATTCTCTATTGCATCACGTATTCTTGAAACATATGAATAAAAACTTCAAAAAATTTAAAGTTTTATTAATAAATTGCAAAATGTGTTATGGAGTTGAAGTTAAAAAGAGATGAAGTTGAATTTTTATATGTGTTTATTAAGTAATAAATAATAGATTTCTACTTTACGCTTATCAAAATTATAATAATAAAATTGTGCTAACATGCATATAACGTAATGCTATATAAATGATGTGTGTTTATATCTAATTAAAGAAATTGATATATTAATCTTTAATTAATCTACTTTATCTGGATTTAGAAATTGTTAATACTAATTATTAATGTATTTATCTAAAGTGCATGGAAGGATAGCAGTGTGGGTATAATGTTTAACACATAAAACTAAATTATACCGTTTAGATTAACAACCATATTTTCAAGTATAAATGCCTACACAATAAAGTCGCTATCAAAAAATAACATTGTTAGAGATATGGAATAAATTTACCTTAAATTCCAAGTTTATATAAAATTTTCATACAATATTTTTTTAAAATTTGATCCTATCTTTTATACAATTTGTACTTCAGCCTGACTAAAAAATAACTAGTAGCATAATAATAGATCATTCATGTTTCTGTAATTTAATTATTTAATTTTATAAACCCATTGATATTTCATTATTCTTTTTCGAAATCATACAGGTAAAAAATATTTAAATTATAAAACGTAATACTTTTATTATTATTGTGATATTAAATTTATATAAAAATTATAAAGCATAACTTTTAATGGTACAACTATCACGTTTTATAATTTCTTTTGGAGTGAAATTACTGATTTAGAAAATTTTTTAACATTATAATAAAAAAAAAACTAAGGAAAGGAAAGATTGGTAGTGCGTGTCAATAAACCAAAAAATACTGAATATTTGTGTGTGTGTTTATATATATACATAATATACTTTTATATTTGTAAACACCTACTTATTAAGAAAACACTTAAACTTGCCTATCAGTCAATTGTTATACTTGGGTTATACTGCCTTCTTTTTGGCTATTTATAAATAAAATTATTCTAAGGCAATATTTAATTTCTTATACTGAATGTTTCCTATATATATATATATCGAGAGAGAGAGAGAGAGAGAGAGAGAAGCGCGAGAGAGGAACTTGATCTCAGGCATTTTCAATCCATTCATCATCCCCTCTCTCTCAGGCAACCCATACACATGACCACATATTTGCAAAAGAGATGCATGATTCCCATTGTATATATTTTGTGCAGAGCCAGTTATCATCAGTTGGCCACATCATAATCTACCACACATGCATACAAACAGTGCTAGGTTTTTATTAAGATAATAATTCTTCATGTAACTTTTTCACATGTATGTGGTCTTGTGTATAGGCTGCTTCAAATAGCGTAGAGGATAAATAGACTGAAAAAACATGAGTTCGAATCCCTTTATTTAAATAAAAAAATGTAGAATACTGTTTTCCCAACAGTTTATTATTAAAAATTGTTTTGTTTTTAAAAAAAATTTATATGTGTGTCTGTGATAAAGAGGCCAATAAACAACTGAGATAACTAATTGTAAATTTAGGGCATTTATAAACTTTCCTTTCTAAAAGAGATCCAATTTTTATTTTTTTTTAGATTTTTCTAATAAAAAGTATTCATAATATTTTGCAACTGTGCAGTTAAAATTTATACACATGTATAACATTTAAGGAATTTCAAATTAATGCTGAGATAGCAACTGAGCGTCAAATACTTTAGGAGTAAATATTATCAAAATCACACTTTTCTTTATGTTTGCCGTAATATCATATAAATATAATTTATCCAAACTTCAAACACTTTTAGCAAACTTTATTTGTACATACACCTACGTTTCAACTGACCTGCAATCTTCTTCAGAGTAAGGTTATTCTGATCTTCAAAATAAAATAAAACAATTTTTCATTATTTTATTTTGAAGATCAGAATAACCTTACTCTGAAGAAAACTGCAGGTCAGTCGAAACATAGGTGTATGTACAAATAAAGTTTGCTAAAAGTGTTTGAAGTTAGGATAAATTATACTTTAGGAGTACTTTGATTTGGGGTATCTTAACCATTGAAAACACAACTTCTTGATAAAAAATAAACAATAAATAGTAAATAGCCCTATTTTGGGATTAGCGATACCGTGACATCATCATTTGTTCATAATTAATCTAATACTTTACATTTGTTATTTTTTAAAGCAGTGGTGCCCAACCTTTAACTTGATGCGAGCCAGTTGAGAATTTAAAAAAATTTGGGGAGCCACAATTATATATTACATTTTTCATATTACATTTATAAACATGGTACTTAAGTACTAAACCTGCAATTTAGGGAGATAGGTGGGGGGGGGACAGCCTATTCTCATTGGTATCAATCTGCCATTTCTAATGTGGCCAAAATAACGTGTACACTGATCTTTCTCGATGAAAACATCAATATATACAGCAAAATATATATGTGTACACGAATCTATCTCGATAAAAACAACTATTTACAGCACTAAACATCAATATATATATATATATATATATATATATATATATATACAGCAAAATATATACATGTACACGGATAAAAACAACTGTTTACAGCACTAAACATCGATATATACAGCAAAATATATACGTGTACATGGATTTATCTCGATAAAAACTATTTCCAGCACTAAACACAATATATATACAGCACCAAACCAAACGTCTACAAGGATCTTTCTCGATAAAAACAACAATATATACAAGAGCACTAAACACAATATATATATAGCACCAAACCAAACGTGTACAGCAAAAAAAAAAATGGTGTAATATGTTAAAAAGAAAAAAAATGTAAATACATTTTATTTATTAAAAATTTGGTAACATACATATAAATTACAATTACAGGAAAAATATATTTTATTTAATGTGAAACCTGACACTGCATATCGTTATTGTTTGTATTGTAAAAATGTTTATTTTTTAGTGTGTGCATGAGCCATCAAGGAACATAAAATATTTTATCAATTTTTTTGAAGAGTGCAATTCGAGCCACATTAAACAGTTACGCGAGCCACATGTGACTCGCGAGCTACGGGTTAGGCATCCCTGTTTTAAAGATTAGCAAACTTTATATTAAAAAAAATAGTTTCTGAATTCAACTTAATTTTAAAAACTATTATAAATAATAACTTTTTATTTAAAAAATGAATTTTTGAATTCAAATTAAGTTAAAAAAATACCATAAATGCACTATAAATAAAATTATTTTGGCTAACAAAATTAGGAAATAAAGCAATTTTCGATGTTCAGTTTATTTAATTCAAATCGTTTATTTATATCATAGTCATAATATTTTTTTCAAATTAACTTGTACCTCTGGTACTATATCTATTCTCCCTTCCATGGTTCCTCAGTTCACTATCTCTAACTCACTTTCTAGAACTTCTATTTTCTCCATTTCTGGTCCTATCTCTACTATATTTTTATATAGGGGCTCTCTCTATCGTTCTAATATTCAATCTATATAGCAAAGCATCTCTTCTTTTTTGTCCTCCCCTTTTCTCTATCTTTCTTTTCTTATTCTTCCCTTTCCTCTCTATCTCTCTTTTCTTTTTCTTCCTTTTCAGCCTTTTCCTCTTTAGCTCTCTTATCTTTTTCTTCTTTTCCTCTCTATCTCTCCTTTCTTTTCTTCCTTTTCAGCCTTTTCCTCTCTAGTTCTCTTTTCTTATTCTTCCCTTTCTTCTCTATCTCTCCTTTCTTTTTTCCCTTTCAGCCTTATCTCTTCTTTTTTTTCTTCTTTATCCCTCTTCACTTTTTTTCTTTTTCTTGTATCTCCAAAATCCTCCCCCCTCTCTCCATGTTTCCTCATTTGGCCTTTTATACTCTAGGGTTGATTTTCCCCATCTAAATTCCCACTTTAATTTCCCATTCTCTCTCTCCTTTTCTTCTGTATCTCTCCTTACTTTTTCTGCTCTTTCTTCTCTATCTCTCCTTTCTTTTTCTTCTCTTTCTACATTTTCTTTTTTCCTTTCTTCTCTATCTTTTCTTTCTCTTTCTTCCCTTTCAGCCTTATCTTTTTCTTCCCTATCTCTCCTTTCTTTTTCATCCCTTTCACCCTTATCTCTTCTTTCTTTTTCTTCCCTTTCAGCCTTATCCTTTTCTCTTTTTTCCCTATCTCTTTTTTCCTTTCTTCTTTTTGTTTTTCTAGTACTTCCAAAAGCCGCTCACACTCTCTTTTACACCCCATTGTTAATCTTCCCCCTTTCAGATCCATCTTTAACTCCATTATCTTGAATGCCTGACTTGTATCCTCTCTCTTTTCTTCTCTATATCTCCTTTCTTTTTCTTTTTCAACTCTCTCTTTCTCTTCTTTTTCTTTCCTTTCAGCCCTCTCTTTTTCCATTTCTTCTCTCTCTTTCTCTTCTTTTTCTTTTCTTTCAGCTCTCTCTTTTTCTTTTTTCTTTCCTTTCTTCTCTCTCTTTCATCAGTCATTTCATTAGTGTCCTTATACTTGGCTTTTCATCTACTACTTCCTCTTTTCTTTCTCCTTTCATTTTATTTTTATTTTATAGATATTTTAGTACTATTATTCTCTTTCTTTGATTTGCTTCTCTTATTTTTATTTATATGACAGCTGACTCACTGTCTACTCCCCCAGAACTGACTACCTATAACTACCTCTTTCACTCTTGTTCTTTGCCCATTTTTCTTTTTTTTGTTATTTGCCACCCTATACATTTTAACTACTAATATAATTGAATATAAAACAAGCACATCCAAATAATAAATTAAATTTTCAGACTCACCCAGCTTTTGTCTTGCCACCTGATGTTTCTCTCTTTAAAATAAGCTTCTCTTTTTTTTTTCAGTTCGCGTGTATTTCTTTTTTTTTTTGCTTGATCATTTTTGTGTATTTCTTTTTCTTGCTTGATCATTCTCCTACTCATCCCTCTCTGAATCACAAATTCATTTAAATTATTTACAAATTCAATTATTCATCAACTATAATACCAGATTGTGAGTTGTTTTATTTAATTTATACATAATTTTTTGTCATACTGCAATGATATTTGGAACAAAAAAATATAAATACTCTACTCAGGGTTAAATAACTTGTTTGGGCATTATAAATACCGATTAGCTCTAGCGTAAAAATATTAGGTGGAATTAAAAAAGGATAATGAAGTTTCACTGTAATATTTTGAAGCTAAACTGAGGGTGAACTCATTACCTTTAAGTGTTATTATCAAAATGAAGAAAACTTTTAGTTTTCTAACAGCAACAAGGGTTTAACTGACATCATTGTAAAAACAAAAATGGCAGAGAACATATCAAATCAAGTGCAAAATAGAGGGGGGAATGCGAGTCAAGAAAACAGCAATATGAATAAACAACTGATGGAAGAAGAGAATCCAGTTAACAAAGAGAACACCTCAGGGGATTTGGACTATATGTCACCCAAAATATTACAAGGAAAGAGAAAGCAAATGTCATTGAACACTTCGATAAGTTTAAAATTGGAAACAACGTTATCGAAAAAGCGAAACGATTAATAAAAGTTTAATATTGAAAACATTATCTTAAAGCGAATCAGATTAATAAGAACAGATCTATAAAATCTAAATTTGAAACTAATGAGAGAAGTAAGTCAAACAAATTATTTAATGGTAATAACCAAGAATTTAAGTATGAAGAGGCACTACAATCAACGTATGGGGTAAATAACATTATGCAAGAGGCTTATGATAATATATTGGATTTAACGGATGAGGAAGATGAAAAATCAACTGTTTTAATGAAGTCATTTAATGAATAACTTTTAATAATGATTGAGAAATTTAAGGAATAAAAGTGAACAATTCTTTTATCAAGATCATAACCACAGACAAATTCATTTGACAAACTGGATGCTAGACACTCCAGCTAGAAATATCATTTTTGTAACAGTGATAGAGTTTTGTTGTAATATTTGAGGGCACAGGTCTGCACTCCTCATTTCTTTTGCAGGGGTTGATGATGGCAGTTGTTGGGGGTCTGGTTTGTGGGTACGAGCTGTTGACGATTATTGCTGCTTCTGGAAAACCTGCAAGGAGGGTACAGGGTCAAAGTTTTCAGCGCCTTTCCTGCTATGATGGGATGCTGTGCTCTCTTGATGGATTGTTTTTGGGCACTGCAGATCTGTGCTCATCCATATATAGATACACATTGAGTAAGGTTATACAACCTTTTTGTGGATATGTTTTTTTTATCAAGCGTATGTACTTTGTTTTTGCCTTGTAACATTGAACACTGTAATATCATGTAGCAGGTGATCAGTCACCTGTGTTTTTTTTACCTTAATAAAAAAAAAACTCTAGCATAAATAATAGTTTTATTTCAGAAAGGAGTTTTGACTATATTCTTTATATTACAATAATGTGATGTAACAGAAAAGTGATTACTCACTCCTCTCCCCCCGATAATTTATTAACATACAAGACTCCATTCTGATGAAACAGCATAAATTAATAAACATAAACTTAAAACTAAAGATAGATGGTATAAGAGTAAACTGCATAAAATAATCAATAAGATGATAATTTAGAAATAAGAATTTGTTGTATGGTTTTATAGAAACTAGAGGTTTATGATTATTTAAAATTATTAATGTTAAACCAAGAATTTTGAGAATGCTCTAAGATTTAATTAAATTTAAGATAAACATTTTAGTTGAACATTTAAAAAATATAATTAATTATGGGTTTATTAGTTAGCTAGCTTTCATTTAGAATAAGTTTAGTTATGAAATTAAATATTTGGCAGGAAGGATTTACCAGCAAAGTCTTTAAGGCATTGTTTAATGTGCTTCTCTCTATCAAATCAGGCTGGGAATCTCTGGGTTTTAGTCTGGACGCAGCTTTGCAAATTTATTTCAGTGGCAGCTTTCCCCATTACTCTGGTCAGGAACTCTCTGGTCTCTCAGGTACAGCTTCTTTCTTGCTGTGCTGGGCATGGTTGAGGTTTTCTCTTATCAGTAACCGCTCGAGGAAGAGCAAACAGCTGTCTCTTTATTTCTAGCCCATGGTCATCTTTGGAGCAGCTTGGATGGTGGCTTTCTAAGATTCAGCTTTCTAAAATGTCAGGAACAGTTTTCTTATTTAACTTTCAGCTCTGGTCTTCAGAAATAATTTTGGCAGCAATAACACAATTTTTACAGTAACAGCAACAGGAAAAATTAAAACGGATGATGATGGATGGATGGAAGAGTACCTTGATGGCTATTTAGGCCCTTTTTATACTATATTTTTGACAGTAGTTCCCTCCTACTTTTAGTCATGCCACATCACCTGATGACTGGTTCAAACTAGCCTTTAACTATATATTCCTTAGTAAATTATTTGGTATAGCTAAATCTGGATTTAGAAAGGCTCTATTATTTTAATTGATGTCATGGTTAAAAGATATATTTTCCCAAGAGAGTGGCCATAGCACTTTGTATAGATTTATGCCTGACTGAATATTATAATTGGTCTTAGTTATAATTTTAAATAGGTCAAATTAAGATTTATTTTTAGAAATGCTAAAACTGATAAACAACTTTCTGCTTCTGTAATTTTAAACAAACAAAAGAACTGAAAATTATCTAACATGAAAATTATTTAAAATGAATACTGACTTAAATAAATAATTATTTAGAATGAATATTGAAAAATAAGTAATGTTATAAATTTAAACTTATTATGCTGCTATATAGATTAATTTTAATTACACAGTTATGTTTATTTCAGTTTTAACAAGCGTAAATGAATATGCACGTATGTAAATATTTAAGACTATATTTTCATATTATAACTAATAGGACAATTATACACGCACATACTCTGCTATATTATAAGCACACTCAATGTTTGGAATTAAAGAAATACCCGCAATCTGAGTGCAACGAAATATACTATTATCGAAAATAACAGGTGAAACAGATGTAAATGTTTCAATATGTAGTACTTAATTTAAATGAGTATTTGAAATGATAAGCTGGCTTGATTGATTTGAAAACAAAGATCATCACTAATATAATGTTTCAATTCTTTCTGTTATCAATGCTTGATTTATTTACAATACATACAGTCAAAGGTAAGATGAAGGAGTGTATCTCCTATTATCAGTCAAAATGAGTTGGTATTGATATACAAAAAATATATGTATTTGCAAGCTCATTTAAAATGGGTTCTTTAGATATGTTGATAATTTGTACTACTAACACATTCACATGATGACTTTTAAACCAATAAACATCACATGATTACCATTTTTTATGCTTACTCGTAACTGTTATTAAAACAGGCAAAACTCTCCATACAATAGTGACACTCAGTGCAAGCCAGAGAAATCAATGGATGCCAGAAGGCTTGTGCAAAGACACCAAAATGTATGGGTACTGAACTGAGTTCAGACCTATATGACTATATCAGCTAATGAGCTTGAATTGAACATATTATTGTGTTTTCAATTTTTTTCTCGTAGTTTGTGGCTGCTGGAGAGTTGCATTAGATCCTAAGATCTAGGTGCAGTGCTCTTATATACAAGGCTCCTCACTAATGAAGGCCACAAACCAGAAAATGGTCTGGGGATATTGGATGAGTAGGCACTAGATGGTGATTTTATGCACAAGCCTTTTGGCATCCCTTGATTACTCTGGCTTGCACTGAGTGGCACTACTGTATAGGTTTTTCTTGTTTTAATGATGAATTTTCCATGAAGTATTTATATTTCTAAACATTACATATTTTATCAGCAGTAAAAATGACTTATGTGCAATGAAAATTAATAGTATTTAATTGAAATTAATATTTGAAATGGTAAGCTGGATTAATTGATTTGTAAACAAAGATGGCTGCCTATGTAATGTTCCAAGCATTTTGACTATCAAGTCTTGATTAATTTATAATACATACAGTTGAAGATAGAATGAAAGAAGACATCTTTTATCAGTACATTAGTATTTAATTGAAATTGATATTTGAAATGGTAAGCTGGATTAATTGATTTGTAAACAAAGATGGCTGCCTGTGTAATGTTCCAAGCGTTTTGACTATCAAGTCTTGATTAATTTACAATACATACAGTCGAAGATAGAATGAAAGAAGACATCTTTTATCAGTACATTAGTATTTAATTGAAATTAATATTTGAAATGGTAAGCTGGATTAATTGATTTGTAAACAAAGATGGCTGCCTGTGTAATGTTCCAAGCGTTTTGACTATCAAGTCTTGATTAATTTACAATACATACAGTTGAAGATAGAATGAAAGAAGACATCTTTTATCAGTACATTAGTATTTAATTGAAATTAATATTTGAAATGGTAAGCTGGATTAATTGATTTGTAAACAAAGATGGCTGCCTATGTAATGTTCCAAGCATTTTGACTATCAAGTCTTGATTAATTTACAATACATACAGTCGAAGATAGAATGAAAGAAGACATCTTTTATCAGACAAAATGTATTAGCACTGATGTATGAAAAGATAAATGTATTTGCAAGTTTATTTTAAAATCTTTTTTTTTTTTTAGAATCTGATTGCAATTTGTCTTAGTGATGCTTGTTCCATGAAATATTTGTTATCATTTACCTATATACCACATAATTTTTAAATTACTATTTATGTTTAGATCATAACTTACACATAGACTGTGCCAATTTGCTTTATATCTTAACGCACGATTGAACAACTCACATTAAATTTGATTTTAAAGTGAGGAAATATTTTATATGATTCATCGTGTGTGCATTCATATGTATTTGAAAAAAAAAGATTTAAATAAAACTTAAAAGGAAGGCAATAAAGAGACATCAGCCTATTAAACAAAGTACGAATATACCTGTGCTAAGAGTAACAAGAATGAATCAAAAACAAAATATCTATGTGAAAAAACAAACAAGTATATCTAACATTATTAAACCAATTATGAGAAACAAATTGAGATGGAAATGATAATAGATGGATAGTTAGCATTTAAATTGGGTACCCAAATACTGTAAAATACATCAATAAAAGTTCAAATGTGAGATAGATGTATGAAGTGAGGAAATTTCTCGTTGTGATATTGCAAACAGAGACAATGGATTGGAAAAACTGGATTAAACTTGGACACTTTTAGCATCTCTTTGAATGACAAAGCTTGAGAATAAAGATGACGATGATGTGTGCAGGTAAATCTGAAAAGTTATACATTTTATTAATTATTTTTTAATTTTATTGCAAATATATAATTTTATTAAACCAAAAATACCAACAACTGTTTCATTAAAAGCAACACTACAATAAAATAGAAAATAAAAAGAACGTTTTCTATTATTGTCTGTGATTTTAAATAGTTGCATACAATTGCAGATTACAAAATGGCATTATACTTTCTATAGAGCAGCCAAAAATTATTATGGCCAATTTTTATAGAAGTTATTTTTACTACTAATGAGAAGTTTAATACTCTCTGCAAATTTATAATTTCAACCCTTATATATTGCTTGCATTTATATTTTATTTAGAGACTTAGATATAGTTAGGTTATTGATTTTAATTGTATATTTCTTTGTAAATTGTCTTAACAATGAATTGCTAAATTATTTACTGTCTTAAAATGTAAATCCATATACATATAAATTATAAAATGGATCTCATGAATTAACATTGCTCTAAATAATGGGATTGTCCCCCTAAAGTTTAGAGATATTGTAATGGTCATATTTGTCTATCTCGCTAACACACTGCAGAATTTAAACCCAGATACCGAACTCAACACTAGGAGGGAGAACAAAGAGTCTCTATACTACAATATAAACCTGGGGTTTACTAACTAAACGTCTATGGATGGCACAAAAGAGATGTATAAAGATATAGATCGAGACAGTGATATAGATCAAGAAGGTAAATAAAGAATCAAAATTTAGAACATTTAAAAGATTTATTAAATTATCAAATATATATAATATGCATACTGTCTGCATATGTTAGATAGCGACGTTTACTAACTAAAATTGTGTTTTAAAACAAATGTCAATCAACATTTACATTATGGGTTGTTAATAAATTCTCGATACCTCGGGCCAATACAATAACATTATGATAATGTGCCTAAGAAAGTTTGCCAAGATATGCGAGGTGCTTTAAGTAAATATCAGAAATAATTGAATAAAAAGGTTTGGTGGCAGTAAAGTTTCAATATAACATTTCTTGAATTCGAGAATAGAACGGACTGATGCTTGTTAAGCTATAAGGTGGGGACGTGATTAAGGCATGCATATTCATAGAAATAATTAAATTATATTGGGAGGTCGGTGGTACTACTGAAAAATTTCTGTAAAGGATGGAGGGTGTGGTACATTGAAACCACAAAGCTTTGCAAAATAAATAACTAAATAATAAATAAAGAAATAAAATATGGGAAAGTGTCTTGCCCTAAATCCATAGGAAGTGGTGTCACATGGCAGCCAAATTCTGGACTCATCCAAGTACTTAGAGACTGTGTGACAACTTTTAGAATTCCCAGGTGTGTCAATTTGCATACACACTCTGACTGGGAACCGCAGAAAGTGAAGGGGAAATAGTCTTAGCTGTTTAAAGCTTTTTGGAGGAGCAAAGTGGTCTCAACACCCAACACACATACTAGCAACACTCGAACAAAGTATATAAAATATTTTAAAAGAATTTATTTAGTGATAAAGCACCCAATCAATTCCCCAAATATTTATTTTAAGAAAGTCCGCACATTCTCGACCTCAAAATTATAAGCTTGTAAATTAAGCAAAACAATGAAATATATTTAAAGTGGGAGAATGCATGATTACGGAGTTTTAAAAGAAAATATAAGTTAATTACACAATCATGCATTTGTTAAATATTTACTCATTGACCTCACACATATTATCATATTATGTTAAAACCAATAAACATGTGGATTTTAACTGCAAAATCATTAAATAGTTGATTACTTGTAAGATACCCATCGAATGAGCGATTTAACGAGATAATAAAATGGGACAAAAACATGTTAATGGCGGCATCTTGATTTAAATAAAAAAAGAAATAATTCACTCTGTCGATGGCTATGCTGGCACACCATCATAAAAGAAAAACAGATTAAAATACAAAATATTAATCCAAACATAGAGATAGAATACACTAATTAGGTTACAGAGTTTAAATAAACAAGAATAGAATTATAAGATAAAACAAATAGAAACAAGCTCTTGGGTTAATTTTGGGTTACCTCATCAGAAGTAGGCATTTGAAGACAAATCTCAGATGGAGACTTTTCCAGTTTTATGGCAGCAGCACTCATAAGAATTTGGCAGCAATCTTCGTGAGTTCACATTTTAGCAGCGGTGGCAGTTTTTAGGGCTTCTTAAGTGAAGGCATAAGATGTCATGGTATGCAGCCACCAGCCTTTCCAAAAGGAAAATAGCCTTCTTACCAGCTATACTCGGTCATTTTAGGATTTCCATTAAAGCTGGGGTGTGCAGTTCTCCGAGATTCTTAAACTCTCAGCAAATTAAACTTTCCAGAAAACACTTTAGATGTAATATATTTGAAAACTCTAAAGTCTATTTGAAGATGAAAACTTGACTTCAAATATTAAAACTTACAGGCTACTTGCCTACTAGCAAACTGTAAGAACACTAATTAGAATAATAATCAGAAAACTCAGAATGCCCAAACGAAAGAAAACCCCTCTATATATAGTAGAGCTGTACAATAAAACTGCCCTGGAGCATTTCAAATATACCAAAAATTTGCTATCTTACCAAAGCTGCAATCAAACCCATCCGAACGTCCAAAGGAATTCAACAACATTTTAATTAATTTTCTATTGTTAACTACCCTGTAGTCATTCAGATTAAAACTTTGATTTCATTAAAAAAAACTTTTGCTTATTAAAAACTACTTTAAGTGGACATCTGCTGTATTTCCAGATAAGCCACTAGAATATATTAATTAAAGTATTGTTTTCTTGCCAACCCTCATTTATTTTAAACAGAAAATATGTGGCGTAATTTTAGAAATCTAAAAACAAAATTATTTTACTTTTAAATTGTAAAATGTCTAAATCTATTTACCGAGAAATATTACCTTATTAAACTAAAACAAATATTACGAATGTAATATCTTTTTTTATAAATAGATTTAAACAGAAATAATTTTAAATAACAAAATTATTTTAACTTAAGTTTTTAAAATAAATATATCACAGTATGTGTGAAATTACAACCTATATAACCTACTTTTTAAACAAATATCTTTATATGTACACACATATAATTTACACTAGTTATAAACAGAAAAAAAAAATATAACATGAGTGTTGTACTCGTGGTTTAAAATTGGGTGAATTTTTGGCATATAAGCGCAATGCAGAACACTACAATACACTGGGGTTTAATCTAAGGTATGAGGGTAGGAAAGAGGTGAGAAAAGGTGAAATGAAGATCTGCAAAGGAAATCTTACTGTTTCAATATATGGCATATGAATTTTAGCATGAGATATCACAATTTGTGATTAGATTGAAGATCAATTACATACATAAATAGTTGCTTCTAGTAATGAATAATATTTCTGTGATGTAAATTTTACTGCACCATTCACTTGTA
Organism: Epiperipatus broadwayi; assembly: GCA_028023455.1. Taxonomy (NCBI): domain Eukaryota; kingdom Metazoa; phylum Onychophora; class Udeonychophora; order Euonychophora; family Peripatidae; genus Epiperipatus; species Epiperipatus broadwayi. Next base: position 6,102,265 of record JAQFVV010006233.1, read on the forward strand.
AGATATGAGTTGTTTTCTATCTGTTTACTATATTTTGTGGAAAGATGTACTCATAAACATATGATTAAAACATGAAAAAAAGTTCAAGCGAAAACAGTACTTATCATTAGGCCCAGACAACAATGTTTTATGCAAATCTTTATCATTGTTCAGTATATATATATATATAAATAGTAAATCTGATTCAGATTTGCATTTCATAGTTTATTCCACTTATCCACCTACTAATAGGGTTTGATTTCATCCCACATATGTAAAATGTATGTAATAATGTTTATATATATTGGGACCTTCCAGATTGGCACCATGAAGGAATGTAAAAAGTTCGCATTGTGCCATAGTGGCCAGAGGTACCTAATGAAAAAAAATGAATTGTGATATAGCTTAATGTTTTTATGATGTTAGTTGCGGTGTACCAATCATTATTTTTTTATGTATATCTAATAGTGGGAGAGGAGAATGGATTGTATTAGGAGTTTTTGGTATGAAAAGTAAACTAGTGGGAATGAGTATTGTTTGTCTGTAAGGCCCTGATAAGTGCTTATTTATTAATTTTCTAATCTATTGTTTATTGCCATCCCAAGATCTAACTTGTATATGTGGGTGCATGTCCATTCACATCATTCCACACTTCACACCTCATTCATATTTCTAAATATCACTCAGAATATCCATCTTGCAATAACATTATTTATTTTCCATAGATATAGATAATAGCTCAATCATTAATAGACTTCTGGATTAATGGACAGACAGATGTACACACACACACCATCATTTAGTGTGGTTTTTTGTTAATTATTTATTGCATAAAATCTTTCATTTGAAAATGTAAAAGTCATTTATTTCATTTATTATTAGTTAGTATTTGTAATTTAATATATATATTTTTCAATACTCTATTCCTAACATTATTTTTTTACAAGTAATAAATTCTTGCATATTGTTGGCCTTATTATAACTAAAAAAAGGAGGCATGGCTAAGAGACAGGAAATGGAGAAGAAAAAGTTTTAGGGAAGGTGAAATACTTTTCTGAAGAAAAGGCAGTAAAAATAAAGTAGAGATAATTTATGAAATAAAACAAATGAATCTAATATTTTCATTAAATTCTCTACTATTCCCTTTACTAAGTAAACTTCTCTCATACTGCTCAAGTATAAATGCACACATGCAATTGTGAAGGACACCATATAGGATTATTCAGTTTGGAAGGCTAAACTTTTAAATGTACACCAGCTCCAGCTTTTATCGACTATGCATGGATATTATAAAAAATGCTAATACAATTTTGCTATAACTTACTTATAATAAATAGTGTGATACTGGAAGTATGTAAATTAACAATAATGATAATAATTGGAAAAGTAATGCTGAACTGTTTAATGAAATATTTTATTGACTCTCATTTAATCAGTTTTCTATTTTTACTGTGTAAAATACGGCTGAAACAGAAAAATTATTTATTCTAATACTTTACAGTATTAGAGTAGTTATGTGTACCAAATTACCTTACCATTCCCACCTATAAATGAGTGATAAATGTGTGACTTAATATTTGATAATCATTTATCAGAAATGTGTATAACCATGGATGATCAAATAACCCTGAACTTAATTGTTATAAAATTTTATTAAATGCTGGAAATTTATATGGAACAAAGTTGAAAATAGTGTGAATCATAAACATTTATTTGGATGATCTTGCCAAGCTTTGGAGATTTTATGACAAATAAATTGATTCAAATATGTGCAAAAGCTGCTTGTAATGTCCATTAGGAAGCCCTAAGGACATTGGAGATTATTGCTGTTTTGCCAAATTCATGATTATCTTGCAGGAGTAATCTTTATACATTTAATGATTGTTTATTCATCATTATCACTGTGAGCTATGTGTACATTTTTACTTTTAAAATTTCAAGTCTGGACTAAAAAAAAAGAGAGAGAAAAGGTAAACTTTTATTTTAATGATAGAAGGTTTGACATGCATTTCTTCCCATTGCATATGAAAAATAGGTAGATTTTTTTTATGTTTAGTTTGATATTAATTTGATTTATTATTATCATGTATTTATATGTCTATTCTCCTCTAGAACATCTCAGAGATTTTGGTATAAATTATACCAAACTGGTAATATTTGCTTTTGTGGTATTATGTAAAAGTGTTATATTCCATGCTCATATTATTGGTTCAAATTGAATGCTTTATCATTATTCATTAGTTGGTAATAATCAATAGGTACATGGAAATATTTATGTCAGTATTGCCGAATGGTCAGGCTTACTTGGTAGTATTTACATTATTTGAAATTCGATGTTCATAATTTTCCATAGGTATTAGATTCATTTATAATTTAATTAATGCTAATATAACATTTTATTGCCTGGTGTGATTTCGAAAATATTTCATACATGATAATATGTTCACATGTGTGTTCATGGTAGTTGTAAATTATACAATGTACATTGACTGGTGGCACGGTTTTTGCATAAAAACACAGAATAATACCGCTTTCGCAGACAAACCTATGGCTAATACACGACTGCGAACATAGTAGCCATTTAGATAGTGGTTACAAATGTGGCCAATTCCTTACAGTCCGGACACTATGTCTAACTAACAACACTATGGCTGTATAGTTAGCCGTTTCATTGTGGCATCAGTTCCTATGCATATATGAGAGTGTGTGCAGTGGAATATTTTCCAACTGTTTCTTTATTGATGTATATGGTTTTCGGTATTGGCCAATGAACATATTTTTGCATGCTAATAATTATCAGCAGATCAATGATATTTTCCAAAGCATTTTTCATTTTTATTTTAAAGATGGAAAGGGCTCTGCCACAGGACAATTGCAGGTCTTGGCAAAAAAGTACCGTTTCTGGTGTGACTCGTATGAGAATGACAAAATGGCTAACACATTCTTTCAACTGGGAGATGTGTCAAACACAGAAGGTGATGCAATTGCATTTCTGCAAGCCCAAAACATCCTGCCACATGCCATTCAATGTGACAAATCTATGATAATGAAACATTTTTTTGCTTTAATTTTAAACTATAATGGACACTTTCTTTTTTTATTTTTCATTAAAAATGCGGGGGGGGGGGGTTAAGAAGTGGCTATTTTTGGTTACATTATGTGAGTTTTTTTTTTTTTTTTGTTTTTAATTATCATACATGTTTTATAAAAAAAAATTGTTTTTTATCAACAAAAAAATATCCCTCCTTTTTTTTGGACATTATGTGACATGTTGGCTTTATTTAAAAATCTACTTTCATACTACATGTTTTATCAAAAGAAGTAAATGAAAAGCCTTTTTTATATAAATCAATTGAAATAGTCAATTATCTCCCCTCCCCCCCAAAAAAAAGCATGTTGTTTATTGATTTAGAATAATTCAAAGCTGTCAAACAAACACTGCCTCACTTTGCTCAACCCCCTTTCCTTCAACACTGACATTCTGGGTGTTAATTGACCTACACAATAGAATCACAACCACAACACATATTCTTTGAATCAATGAATTTATTAACCACATATGACTAGAATTCATAACTGTAAGTATTTCTCCTGAACACACTGGGCCAATGAACCAAAAGTTGACCAAAACCATTTTTCAAAATAAAACAAGTTGTTAGTGACTTTGGAGACTAACTTCTTGAGTGGGTTGTCATTTCATTCAATATGGCTTTAAAATGTCATCATCTTGATGAAGACACCTCTAAATCAACTCAGCCAGATCATTTGGGCAGATATAGGCATGCAGTGCCACAGTGCTTGCTGTTCTGCCACTTCAGTAGACCCCAAAACCTCTCGATGGTCTGAGCATGAGCTTGGGGTGCACAAAATTATAACGATGGTTAACTGTCAGATGGTTAAAGCCTGCCACCTCAAGATCAGTGGTCTTAAAACCCTCCCAGTCTAAGTAGATGGTAGATCCAGACTTTATTTTGGAAAATGTTTTAGTCAACTGTTGGCTCATTGACCCAGTGGGTTCAGGAAAAATAGTTACAGTTATGAATTCTAGTCATATGTGGTTAATACATTTATTAATTCAAAAAATCTGTGTTGTGATTCTTTTGTGTAAGTCAATTAACTGCCAGAACTTCAGTGTTGAAGGGTAGGGGGTTGAGCAAATTGAGGCAGCATTTGTTTGACTTCTTTGAATTATTCTAAATCAAACAACAATATTTCTTGGGGAAGATAATTGACTATTTTGTTATATATATATATATATATATATATATATATATATATATATATATATATATATATATATATATATATATATATATATATATATATATATATATATATATATATATAAAACCTTTTCATTTCTAAACAATACATCGTTTTATAAAACATGTAGTATAAGTAGATTTATAAACAAAGCTGACATGTCACATAATGTCCAAAAAAATGAGTTTTTTTTTGTTTCTATAAAACAAAATCTTTTTATAAAACATGTACGAGAATTAAAAAAAAAAAAATCACATAATGTAACAAAAAAAAAACACTTATTAAAAAAAAAAAAACTGTATTTTTAAAAATAAAAAAAGTAAGTGTCCATTATAGTTTAAAATTAAACAAAAAAAAAGGTTCCATTATAATGTACATTTTTTAGAAAAAAAAATAAAAAAGACGTATGGAAAAGATGGTATATTTGAAAAAAAAAATCTAGAGGCCTGGTAATGTTATATCATTATGTTTTTAAAGGGAAACAGTGCCACCAGATGATGTACAGTCTATAATTTACAACTACTGTGTTCACTATCATAAGCTATTTTATAAGAGTTAGATTTATGCTTATTTGCTTTTCTATCGGTTTTGGCTGGTGTTATGTATTAAGGAGTTTGAAAAGTTGAGAGTTTATCTGCTTATGGATTTGTCCTCTATGAAATTCGTTAAATACCTTTTAAATGAAGAGGTGATCAAAGGGATAATCATGTTATTTGGATTGAGTAATGCTCCCTTTAATTACTTACCTATTGAACCATGGGTGGTGGTATATTTCCTTGCTTGATAGTATATGATGTGACAATTATATTCCTTAAAGTAAAGTGGTAGATGTTTTGTTTATTTATGATTAATTGGCTGGGTTCCACACCATTTGTGTCAGAAAAGTCGGTAGCTACTATGTTGATGAATTAAGTTGAGGTTTGGATTCTCGTTAACACTCACACACATTTATGTGAATACTTATTTGTTTTTATTTTGCTCTCCCTCTTAATTCCACATAATTATCATCATGTAGTATATGTTAGTTATTTCAGATAAATGTTTTAGTGATTTCTGTAATATACCTGAAGTTGGATTAAGAATTTAATGATTAGCCCATTGTGCTGTCCATATTGTGAAGTTTATTCATTCCGCAAGTAAACTGATAGAAAATATAATCAATAAATGTGTTGTTATTGTGAATTTATAAATGCGCACACATTTGGACATATGATAATCTTAAAGATATGAAGGGAGACCAACGCTAGAATTGTAAGTTTCAAGTAGCTTGTCAAATCATATTACCCACATTATCATTATTTCATTTATTATTACTACTGGCAATTCACCCTCCCGGTATGAATGTATTATTGGATTACAAATTTTTACTTTATTTAATGCTAATTTTAATAAAATTATTACTTAATGTTATATAGTAAATATAAATTTATGGACATATGAAAATAATTTCAATGGCATTCATTGATTATTTGATACCGTTTTTCATAGTTCATTGTGAGCATAGAATGAGAATAGATGATATAAACATTTTACATAAATATATAATCATTTTGTATTGTTAATAATTTAATAAATAAAGTTGTAAATAATATTGAAATAACATATAGGAGGAAGAGCTTCTAAATATTAAGTGTATAGAATTAATGTAATTTAAATGTTATTTACTGAAGCTTGTAGTTAATGCAAAATTAATGTTAAATCATCATCGATGTGTTCGTAAAAGGATGTGTCTTGTAATAAATGTTTGTTGAAGTAAGATTCCCTCTAAATTATTTTTCCATGTACGTTTGATTGACATTTCCACACACACATATGTTCAACATAATATAATTGTAATACTTATCAGTTTATTAGCATATGCAATTCATCTAGATAACACTGAATTAATTGATCCAAACATTGTATAATGCCAATATATAGAGTTTATCTTCTTTAAAATAGATAGTGATGTGAGATAAAAATGCACCTTATCTCTATCATTATCTATCCTTTATTTTATTGTAACAATTGTTGGTTTCACAATAGTTTCTCATTAGTTAATTATCATCTTATAATAGGATTGACTTATTATTCATATAATAGAGCCCTGAGATTATTTCATCATATAAATAAACATTGGTATAGCTGTCAATCTAAATCAAATGTCAGTAGATTAATTATTGTTACAGTGATCCCCAAACATATTAGACAACTGGCATGATTGGTCTGGCATGTACTTGGATGGTGGAAGAATTGAACATATCATGTTTCTTGATTTAACTCATGAATTGCTTTTTTTTGATAATCTAAGTAAGTACTTATAATATAACTAAATAAACATTATATAATTATTGTTTATAAATGCTTCTCTCACCCCATTTGCATTCTAGATGACCATAAGACCCTATAACTCCCAACTGAGCTAAGCTGTAGATTAACACTATAAAAAAGTTTTATCCATAATTAGAGATGCAACCTAAATTATAAATTTTATCCTATCTTGTATAGAATTGGTGCCTGGACATTTATATGTGTATAAGGTGATATAGGTGTAGATTGAAGAGGTTACAATATATAAATATATTCTATATAAATGTTTTTTTTTTGTATTGTGATTATTAATCTATTTAAAACAATCATTTTAATTAACGGTTATAATTTATGTCAAATAATATATATATATATATACACACTTGGGTCTCGTTTTATGTGGTAGATAGGTTCCTCAGAAAATGTGCACAAAAAAAATCGGACAAAAATAGACTTAACTTACCTTGAAAAATGGGGGATACGTACTGTATTTTTCCAAAAATCGCATAAAATCAAAGCAACAACATAAAATTACTTTAAAATTCGCATAAAAAAAAATAAGAAAATAAAATACGACTAATAAAAAATTTCAAAGTTGAAAAAAATTGATATAAGACAAACTTTTTTTTACTTTTTTTTTATTAACTACAGTATTTAATTTTATTCAAAACAATATATTTTTATGTGTAATTTACATTTTTTTCATACATGTATGGTATTTGAATCATTATCGCTATCTGAGACATCAGATTCATCATGATGTGATGTGAGGTACTGTAGCTTCTTCTTAAATGAAGTCAAGAGGAAATACAACTAGAACATTTTCCAATCACTGTTGATCCTTCCCATTTCACTAAGCGATTTAAAATTGATATTTTTGTTTCCAAAGAAATTCATGTTCTTGGGTGTTTTTTTCTCTCCATTAGGGTAAACTAAAAGTTTAAAATAAAAATAAGAACTTAGACTTACGATAATAAAAAGACACTGACTCACCACTGTTGGGCAAAATTTAATTAAAAATAACAATTAAAAATTAAATTCTTATTTTTGTCTTTAATTTTTTTAATTTTCAATTCCATTTAAAAAATCAAATTTCATTGTTTTACATCACATTAATTTCAGATCATGTAACATAACTTTTTAAATTGTTAATTACAATTAAAAATCAAATTTTAATTGTCAAATTTAATACTGCCCACCACTGTTACTCACCTTTTAAAAATAAACTTGTGGACACTAAATGATTAATTGATTAGGTACTCTTTTTATAAAAAGTAAAAATAGAATGTGATTTAAAATGCAAAACAATAACATACATAGTATTTTTCATCTATAACATTTAAACAGACTTACATTATAGACTTCATTCAAATATCAGCCTTTTAAGCTAATTGTGCATACGCTTTGTGAGTGTTAATAATAAATGAATACTTTCTCACCAAAACAAGATATAGTATTTATGCAGGAATAAAATAAATCCTCTTATTCCTACGGCTCAAATGCTTATATATGAGCTGATATTTGAATGTATACAATTGTAAACATATGCTATATAAAAAATAAATGCTTATTATAGTCTTGTAAAATTTATTACTTGTGGACACTAAATGATTAATTGATTACATACTCTTTTTTTTAAAAAATCAAAAATAGAACATGATTTAAAATGCAAAAACAACAACATACATAGTGTAGGCATCTATATCGTTTGAACAGATTTACATTATAATCTTGTAAAATTTAATATGTGTATATTAAATAAGAAAATCCTGATTATAAGTGTATTATAAACTTCTTTATTGCATAAAATCTATTACAGTACTATTATAAAGCACTGAAAATATTGAAATTATTAGATGGAAGTCGAACTCCGATAATGCGCTATTACTTTAAATATGACGTGAGTGTGCAAAATTTATAATATTTAAAGTAATAGCACGTTATCGGAGCATGACTTCTGATCTAATAATTTTTATCGCATAAAATAAAAATGCATATAAAGATATTAAGAAGAAACATGAATCGCATAACTTCAAAATCACATTAAAGAAATTCGCATAAAACAAGACCCGGATGTGTATATATATATATATATATATATATATATAATATTATTGTTTAGTCTTTAAGATATATAACAAAATAATGCATTTTTAATAAGAAAATTTGAATATAAGTTTTCTTACATTTTTTATTATTTTTCTTATATATATATATATATATATATATATATATATATATTCATTTTATTATTTATTAAGAGAATCCAAGATGGCATTCCAAAAGATTTTCATCCCGATAAGGATCTTAAAGTAAAAGCCAACATGGAAATACATTGTAAAATCTAATATTAAAATCCAAAGAATAAAAATCAAATATTTTGGAATTTCCATTAGCTCATTAATGGAAGTTCTATATTGTTTAAAGGAATTTAAAAAGTACAAGATTGTCCAAATTTAAACCATTGTTCCTTATTGTGGTTCAGACATTCTAAAACTATAACTTCATGTATGTTTCTTTTGTCTAAGGCAGGATGTAATTTAGAAGATTGATTCAGGTAGCAAATAGCTAAATGCTGGAAACAGAGTATAAATGGGGGGGGGATGGAACAAGAAAAAAGAAGGGTACAGTTTTTAATAGAGTTGTCACATGTCACTACACTAATATTGAACCTGAAAATGAAAAGTGAGTAGGAAGGAAACAAGTGCTGCCTTTCTCTTCAGAGCCTGTCTCCTAGCTATGCTCCATGATAGTCCTTTTCCTGAAGAATGCCACAAGCTATAAGAATTCACCCATACCATCATTCCAGCGAACTCCGAGGTAACGAGTCTTGTCTTACATTTCTAAATCTTTTTATTTAATACACCTATAGACCTATATTTGTAAACTAATCTTAATTTAAATGTAGATATTTAAATTTTAAATAACATAATGCCTTTTATCGACTTTTTAACCCTCTCTAATTTATTAGTAATTATTCTTTGAACTCAAGCTCACAAAACTTATATATATATATATATTCATATATACCCCAAATTTATATATATATATATATATATATATATAACAATTAAATAGCATATTAAAATAGCAATGACTATTGTGACCTTCCAGGTTGGCACCAGGAAGTAATGTGGGAAGTTCACATTTGTGATAATAATGGCTAAAGTTAATTATCTGAGAAAAATGAATTTAGATGTAATTTGCTAGTTAAAATTAGGATTTAAAAAAATTAAAACTTTAAGTGGGTGTACTGATTGGTAAAGTTTTGGATTATATATGTTTGGTGGTAGGGAAGGAGGTTGAACAATATTAGAGATGTTTGTATGTAATCGAAAAATTTACATGTCATAGTACGCAGATACATAGATATATTATTAATTAGAATTTTTTAATCTATATTTTACTAATTATGTATTGTTCATAATCTTAAATTTAAAATGATAAAAGTTATTTGTATATTAGTGAATAACAGTTGTAAATTAATATTAATATTTTTTATTTATTTATTATGTTTTATTCGTTCAAATATTGTATTGTTAAAATTTTATAAGTAAAATTGTGGCACACTTCCAAAGTTGATTGTAATAATAAGAAACACAGAGGGCATGAGTGGAAAAAAAAAAGAAAAAAAAACTTGAAGGAAAGTAAAAAAATTCCAAGAAAGAAGATGTAAAAAAAATAAAAATTAAAAGAATCAATAACTTTCTAAAAGTATTAAAACAGATTAGTAAACATTGTGAGGATTCTAATAATATAGCTGTGGAGGATCTTCTATTATACAACTGAAGTAATATAACCATGAAGAGATAAACCCCAGAGGGAAACTAGCTCCAAATTTCTGCCAAACGATGGTCCATATTCACTATCTTTAAAATGCCTGGATGATATGTAAGCTAAGTAATTATGATTTATTTTAAAGTATTACCAAAGCTAAATAATATTAAAATGACAAAATTGTGTAAAATAAAGCTAGCTAAAATTTTCTTATTAAACGCTATAATTAAATGCTTGATTTTCAATTTTAAGAATTTTCTATCAATATTCTACAAAATAAAATTTAAGATGAAAGGGTTTATCTATTTAATCTTATATCAAGAGGGTAATTTTATACTGTATAACTTTACTATTTGCGCATATATAATAAAATAATTCCAATGCATGCAAATGTCATTTATCATGCCTATAACAAAATTCTAGGATATAAAAAAAAACTATTGTCATTCTTAAAAAATATGCTTTAACAATTGGATAGACTTTTTTATGTTATAATTTACTGTTGTCTTTGAAACTAATATGTATGTTTCTTTTAACTTTCAATTTTGTTTAAAAAAACTTAACATGTAATGATGAGATATCGATAAGTATTTTCGTTATTACTTATAATAAATGTATAATCAATTTTTTTTGTTTTCTTTTAAAAAAAATGCAAAACAATGTAACTTCATATCATTATAATATGATAATTTATTATTTTGTATGATCTAGAAATTATATTATAGGTGATTATAGATATTCGGATATGTGCGTGATGCTATAAATTATTATTTAAAAAAAATGTATTTATTATGCTTTGATTTCATTAATGAAGTTTATTTAAAAAAGTAAAGAATTAAAACCTTATCTGTTATAAGTTGGAAGATAGAAATGATCAAGGGATGATTAGATTATTTAGATTGAGTTTGGAGATATTATTTAACCCTCAAGTATATAGGTGTAAGTGTTTGGCTATTGTTTTATCCTGCCTTTCTTTATTTTTGTATAGTGAGTGTTAGATGATATACACTGATTATAACAGATAAGTTTTGTATAAATTTTTATATAATATGTATAAAAGATGATTGATTTATGGTATCATCTAAGTTTTATAAATAAACTAATAAAAAGTATGTCTTAAAAATACATTATATTTATGATATTATAAAAGCACACACATTCGAGGATGTATGATTCATATATTAAATATTAGTCAATTTTGGTTTTACTATAAGAGCAATGTAATTGGTTAGCAAAGTGCATAAAATAATATTTATTATTATTATTATTATTATTTATTTTGTCTTTTTTTTAAATAAATGTTTTATTGAATTATAAGCTCAAATGAATTGCTTGATTATATACGTTCGATTCTCCATTTCCACACACACACACACACATACTTAATATAACATAGTCCTAGAATATATAGATTTGCCAGTATAAGTCAGGTTTTATTTAATTTGTCTGGAGACAATAAATCACCATATTACAGTGCTAATAACATATTCTATTTTGCTTAGAATAGGTGGTGATGTAGATAAAAAGATAACCAATCCTGTTATCATTATCTATCTTATATTGAATATGATAATTGATAATGTTGCAATAATTTTATAATTAAATAAATGTGTGGCATATGATTAAATTAGTGTTACAGAATTGTTATCCATAAATGTTTTATTACTCTTATTTGCATCCTATATGAAGACCATATTCTATAACCTCTACTGAGCTAAGCCATAGAATAATTACAATATAAGAATCTTTTAAATAAGTTTGAAAGCAATTTACAATTATAAATTTTATTCTATCTTGTATAGAATTGGTGCCTGGGCATTTATAAATCTAATAAAGTAAACAAGTGAAGAAGACAGAGGTTACAGGGTGGGTTAAGTGGCTGCCCAATCGATGGGCCCTGTTTAATTAAGTCTCATATTCTGTAGAATACTTATCTTTTATTGGTTAATAGGGTTAAAAGATGCACAATGTAGATGGCTTGAAATATACATAGAGGCCACACCTTCCATAGGGTTAAGTGGCTTGCCTAACATGAATGGCACAACATTTATGGGTTAAATGCTCGATATATTTATGGGTTAAATGGTTGCACAATGATTGGTGATTGATTCATCTTTGTTTACATGTGTATTTTGTTCTTTATGGGTGATTATATATTATACATTCTATTTTAAGTGATGACTAATGTGGATGGCTTGATATATACATAGAGGCCACAACTGCCAAAAGTTTAAATGGATGTCCAATCATGGCATCTTGATTATTTAAATCTCATATCTTGTAGAGTGTTTATATTTTTGTTGATATATATTGGCATATACCTGAGATGAGAGGTAATCCAGTGCCATTAGAATTACTTTATTCCCATTTTAAATATACAGTTATTGCAAAATTGGTTCTAACATAAAATCAAGTTGGCAGTTTTTCTTATTCAAGGACTTTTTATATTATATCAATCTGGAAGATTAATAGAAATGTTTGATGAAATGGAACTAGGGGTAAATGGAACATTAACTAAGGTTTGAAATAAGCCAATTAGAGTTTGAAATAAGCCAATACTTGAAAGATGTATAGTAGATATATTAATGTCAGATGTATAATTTAAAAAACAACAACATTTTTTTAGATAAATAAATAAATACACCCATGAAACAGCTTAGTTTCAATTATAGAGCTATATAAATATCATGACTTATAATAAATGTTAAAGTTGATAGCATTATTTTATTTTTTGATAGTTTGCTTGTTAATGTAATATAGCATTGCTGCGAGATAAGCATAGAATTATTGATAGTGTTAAATTAGAAAGTAATAATGTTGTACATATTCGGAACACTTCTGTTATAGAAAGTCTATAATTTTGAAGGTTAAATAGAATACTTGATTGTTGGAGTTTTGTTGGTTGTATTGCAAGTTTTGGTGATGGATGGAGAATTTCTGTCATTGTCTTGAGTATATAGTGTATTCATGTTACTGATAACTGATTGTTCTCATTCACTGCTCCAACCCAAATTATGATATCAGTTGTTTGTTATCATGAAGCAGTTATCGATGTAAGCAGGGCATTGTGATAGTGTTTGTAGTAAAATATATGAGTTGTGGTAGCTTAGAGTGACTAAAGTGGGACGATCATCAGAGTGATCATGGAGCATTGTCTGTTTTAAGAGCAGTGATGGAATTCTTTTATATATTTCAAAATTGTGAACTGCTAATAATTCTTTTGGGTGTCAGTATCTGTTGGATCTTTAGAAAGATGGATGAATATATAACTTGAATATATAGCTCATTCTTAAAAGGCTATTTTCTATATTCTTATGTGAGGTTGGAATTTACCATATTTAAGTAAAAATTGTATATCAGTGGTCATAGTAAATGCATGTCATCATTAATTTGATTTTGGTTATAATTTTTTTTCTTTTGGGTTATAAATGCTGGTTATAATATTTGGATGCATCCAATACAGCATAAAGATAAATGAATTTGTTTAAATTATTTTGGTCTTTTATCAGTTATTTGAATTGATGTAGTTTGTAATATAACTATAGTGGATCATGTAAAATTTAATTATTAATTTCATCTATGTTTAGATTAATGTTATCTAATTAAAACTTAATGTCTTCTTGCCTATGTGTGTGTGGAAAATCGAACATTATATGGGAAAATAAAATTGTGGAAATTTTATGTCATTTTAGGTAATGATGGTGAATTTGAATTGTTGATTTGGTGGAGGTTGGAGCTGGTAAACCTTATTTTCTTAAGTAGTATTAATAAATTTTTAAGAGATTATAAAATGGAAGAGTTTGGCTTATATAATAGTTTGGGTGAGTCTCAAGAGACACTATCTCCAAACATTGTTGCAATGTCCCCTTATCTTGAGTCAGGAAATGAAGCTATAGATATGTCTTATGAAGAGTCTAGTAAGGTGAGAGATAATATTTGTAAAACCACAGATGATGATATGCCAATGTGGGCCAAATCGTTTTTTGTAAAATTAGAGTTAAGTCGAGTAGAAGATAGGGAAAATGCAAAAGAGATGTTAGCATAATTGAAATCAGAATTAAGAGAAGAACTAAAGTCAGGTCAAGCAGAATTGAAATCAGAATTAAGGGAACTAAAGTCTGGATGAGTAGAAGATAGAGAAAGGTCAGAAGAGATGTTTGCAGAACTAAAGGCAGGTCAAGATAAGTCAGAGGAGAGGATGGCAGAAATAAAATTGGAAGTTTCAGAAATAAAGTCAGAAATGTCAGAGATAAAATTAGAAATGAAACTAGAAACAAAATTAGAAATACTAGAAATGAAGCTAGAAATGCAAGACAATATTAATGACCAAGTTATGAAGATTAATAAGAATATTAGTTTAGCTGAGGAAGAGTTAAATGCATACAAAGAACTTAAATTAAGCCAAATAAAAAGGGAGAACTTAAATCTGTTGAGATAGTTAGTCAAGATGTTAAAATAGTAGATGCTAATTTGAAAAATAAATTAGAGGAAAATAATAAATCACAAAATATTGAATCTAAAAGTATAGAAACTGAATCTAAGCCATCAGTTGTGATAATTGATAAGAATATAGCAAATCAAAAAGTATCTTTCAAAGTAATTGATAAATGTGTTAAAGTAATACAGATTTGAAAAAGCGTAAAGACCCTATTAGTTTAATTAGTAAAAGTATGGCAAAAATAGACAATTTGTTAAAATAATAAAAAAAGCAAATCCACAAGTAATTAAAATAGTTAATGAAGATATTAACTTATGTAGTAGTTTGGCAGAAGAAAACAAAGATTCTGTTAAATTAGTTAATAAGGATGTAAATGATAATGTATCATTTGATAAGATAGCAGAAGATGATTTAAGAAAAGACAAATCTTTTATTGAATTATCTAGTGAAGAAACCAAGTTATCTGTTGGAAAAATAAATACAGATAGTGAGTTAATTCATGAAGAAATAGAGATTCAAAAGGAATCTGTTGAATTGGTTACTAAAGAATTAGAAGCAAATATACTGTCTATTGAGTTGATAGATAGTATGGAAAAAGATAAACCACTGATGGATTTAGTAGATGAAGAAGATTTGTCAAAAGCCAAATTAAGTTATAAAAGATTAAAGGACACTGTTCAGAATTTAGAAATTGGACAGTTAAGTTCTCAAGGGTTACACAATAGTGCTTTAGAGTCAGGAGAAATAAAAATGCATTATAATAAAATGAATGAAGGTGTTCAAACTTTAGAAGTTGAATTAAGTTCACCAGAAAAGATTAAAATTAACTCTCATAAATCACTAGAAAGAACAGAATGTGTTTCACAAAGTCAAGTAAGTTTAGATATACAAAAAGAAATAAGATTAGATTTTCAAATTACATTGCAAAACATAAGAGCGATGAAAGCAGATTCTCTAAGACATATACAGGAAATGAAGCAAACAGTAGTGGAGATACAAAGATATAATCAAGAATTACAAGTGCATAGACTAGAAATAGTAGAGAAAATTAGGGAATCACAAGAGAAATCATGAAAACAGTCAGTAGTGATGAGTGTAAATTTTCAAGGTTATCCCAAAGTGATAAAACCGAATGATCCTAATCAGTTAAAAGAGGTAGACTTGATTTTGCAGAGTCAATATAAAGAAAATCAAGAATTGGTTATAGAAATAGTTAGTGAAAATGAGCAAATAAATAAAGAGTCTGAGAAATTAGTTAATATTAAGATAGAAATAAAGAAGTTGCACAGTCTGTAGAAAATGTTAGTACAGATGTAGAAATAATCAAACAACATGTGGTATTAACTAATAAAGAAGTCAGTAAAATTAAGGTAAAATTTAAGAATAAATTAAGAAAGATATTTAATGTAAATATTCTTAAGAAAAGGATTAAGCCAGAGAGAGATCAGTGAAAAGCTAAGGTTAAACTAAAGAGAGCAAAAGGAATGTTGACAAATGTTGTTTATTTAAAAATGATTAAAGAACATATGGATTTGGTAAATAAAGAAGTGGGTAAAGTTAAAGTAAGGATTAGAGACAGGTTAAATAAGAGTTTTAATGTAAATATTTATAAGAAAGAAGTTAACCCAAGAGAGAGATCTAGGAAAAGCCAAAGTCAAACTAAAGAAAGTAAATGTAGAGTTGATCAATATCATGGGTTTAGAGACATCAAGAAATAAAAGAATCAAGCATAGAAAGGTAAAAAATAGAATAAAGAAAATTGAGATAATGTCTCTTAGAGATAAACTTGTCAGAAAAAAGGGAATAAAGAATAATCGAGCAAGGTTTAAAGTTACCTATAATGCTCACAGTTTGATTCCGTATACTGCAAGACATGATTAATAAAAGTTATACATATTGTTCAATATAGAATTTAGTTATTTTCTTTCTTGCTTATTTAATGTTTCTAAAATATAATAGGAACAAGGGTTTGTAAAAGCAGTAAATGTTTTTATTGTTTTATGTTTATTCGACAAACATAATTTTCTAATTGAGGAATGATCTTAATGTAAAATTTGATGAGCTATTAATATTGATTGTTATTTATCCAATTCATTTTTCTTTCATAAGGGGGAAGGACTGTGACCTTCCAGGTTGGCACCAGGAAGTAATGTGGGAAGTTCACATTTGTGATAATAATGGCTAAAGTTAATTATCTGAGAAAAATGAATTTAGATGTAATTTACTAGTTAAAATTAGGATTTAAAAAAATTAAAACTTTAAGTGGGTGTACTGATTGGTAAAGTTTTGGATTATATATGTTTGGTGGTAGGGAAGGAGGTTGAACAATATTAGAGATGTTTGTATGTAATCGAAAAATTTACATGTCATAGTACGCAGATACATAGATATATTATTAATTAGAATTTTTTTATCTATATTTTACTAATTATGTATTGTTCATAATCTTAAATTTAAAATGATAAAAGTTATTTGTATATTAGTGAATAACAGTTGTAAATTAATATTAATATTTTTTATTTATTTATTATGTTTTATTCGTTCAAATATTGTATTGTTAAAATTTTATAAGTAAAATTCTGGCACACTTCCAAAGTTGATTGTAATAATAAGAAACACAGAGGGCGTGAGTGGAAAAAAAAAAGAAAAAAAAACTTGAAGGAAAGTAAAAAAATTCCAAGAAAGAAGATGTAAAAAAAATAAAAATTAAAAGAATCAATAACTTTCTAAAAGTATTAAAACAGATTAGTAAACATTGTGAGGATTCTAATAATATAGCTGTGGAGGATCTTCTATTATACAACTGAAGTAATATAACCATGAAGAGATAAACCCCAGAGGGAAACTAGCTCCAAATTTCTGCCAAACGATGGTCCATATTCACTATCTTTAAAATGCCTGGATGATATGTAAGCTAAGTAATTATGATTTATTGTAAAGTATTACCAAAGCTAAATAATATTAAAATGACAAAATTGTGTAAAATAAAGCTAGCTAAAATTTTCTTATTAAACGCTATAATTAAATGCTTGATTTTCAATTTTAAGAATTTTCTATCAATATTCTACAAAATAAAATTTAAGATGAAAGAGTTTATCTATTTAATCTTATATCAAGAGGATAATTTTATACTGTATAACTTTACTATTTGCACATATATAATAAAATAATTCCAATGCATGCAAATGTCATTTATCACGCCTATAACAGAATTCTAGGATATAAAAAAAAACTATTGTCATTCTTAACAAATATGCTTTAACTATTGGATAGATTTTTTTTATGTTATAATTTACTGTTGTCTTTGAAACTAATATGTATGTTTCTTTCAATTTTGTTTAAAAAAACTTAACATGTAATGATAAGATATCGATAAGTATTTTCGTTATTACTTATAATAAATGTATAATCAATTTTTTTTGTTTTCTTTTAAAAAATGCAAAACAATGTAACTTCATATCATTATAATATGATAATTTATTATTTTGCATGATCTAAAAATTAAATTATAAGTGATTATAGATATTCGGATATGTGCATGATGCTATAAATTATTATTTAAAAAAAATGTATTTATTATGCTGTGACTTCGTTAATGAAGTTTATTTAAAAAATAAAGAATTAAAACCTTGTCTGTTATAAGTTGGAAGGTAGAAATGTTCAAGGGACAATTAGATTATTTACATTGAGTTTGGAGATATTATTTAACCCTCAAGTATATAGGTGTAAGTGTTTGGCTATTGTTTTATCCTGCCTTTCTTTATTTTTGTATAGTGAGTGTTAGATGATATACACTGATTATAACAGATAAGTGTTGTATAAATTTTTATATAATATTTATAAAAGATGATTGATTTATGGGATCATATAAGTTTTATAAATAAGCTAATAAAAAGTATGTCTTAAAAATACATTATATTTATGATATTATAAAAGCACACACATTCAAGGATGTATGATTCATATATATTAAATATTAGTCAATTTTGGTTTTACTATAAGGGCAATGTAATTGGTTAGCAAAGTGCATAAAATAATATTTTTTTATTATTATTATTATTATTTATTTTGTCTTTTTTTTTAAATAAATGTTTTATTGAATTAAAAGCCCAAATGAATTGTTTGATTAATTACGTTCGATTCTCCATTTCTACACATACACATATGCTTAATATAACATAGTCCTAGAATATATAGATTTTCCAGTATAAGTCAGGTTTTATTTAATTTGTCTGGAGACGATAAATCACCATATTACAGTGCTAATAACATATTCTACTTTGCTTAGAATAGGTGGTGATGTGGATAAAAAGATACCCGATCCTGTTATCATTATCTATCTTATATTAAATATGATAATTGATAATGTTGCAATAATGTTATAATTAAATAAATGTGTGGCATATGATTAAATTAGTGTTACAGAATTGTTATCCATAAATGTTTTATTACTCTTATTTGCATCCTATATGAAGACCATATCCTATAACCTCAACTGAGCTAAGCCATAGAATAATTACAATATAAGGATCTTTTAAATAAGTTTAAAAGCAATTTACAATTACAAATTTTATTCTATCTTGTATAGAATTGGCACCTGGGCATTTATAAATCTAATAAAGTAAACAAGTGAAGAAGACAGAGGTTACAATATATATATATAGTTATATATATATATATATATATATATATATATATATATATATATATATATATATAGTATTGTGTATTTAATATATATATATATAATAAATAAAGTTTGATATCTGTATTCGTTTCACAATATATGAAATATACAAATCAATATATATATATATTGATTTGTATATTACACACACACACACACACATATATATATATATATATATATATATATATAGTCATTGCTATTTTAATATGCTATTTAATTGTTTTTTTGTAATAATTTCATAGTATAATTTCTATGATTTTATTGAACCAACTTCACTAGCAGGGATTTTAAGATGGTAATTTGTATAATAACAAAGTATCCTAAGAAGGGGGGGTGATTTAGAAGAGTAATTAAGTAGAAAGCAAAATAAGTTGCTTTCTCTGACTGCTTGTGATGTTGTGTGAAATATCTTTAATAAAATGTGTTTACATTAGTAACTTTATTTAGTGTTTGCTAATCGTTTTAAGTATGACATTTTTTTTATAAATATATTTTTTAAATGGAATAGAGATAAAATATATGTTATAATTGACCTTGAAACAGCACTGCTGGATAGTATTGGTTAATATCACACAATATTTTTTTGTTAGAATTAAATGCGAAAAGGGGAGTAATTTATTTAGGATATAATTTATTATGTATTTTACTTAAATATTTTCTCATGAAGAAATCGGTTGCATAGGTTGATCTTTATCCCATATTAGATTATTTACAGCTCCCTACTTATAATTATCCATATATTTTGTGATAAATAAGTAAATCAGGTTAATAATGAATGTCAAGCGTGTTGGAGTGGATCTATAAAAGATCATTTTACTTTGTATAAACTTTTTTCAGTAGCATATACTGTTGTGCTGGAAATAAGAAAGATAGTCAAAGATAGTCTGCATGATATGCAAACACTGACCATGGGACACCAATAAAACCTATCTCTTCATTTGGTATCATTCTGCAATATCACAGACATAATAGCTCTTGTTGTGGCAATGGGGGTATGAGTGTCTTGTAAATCGGCTTGTATAAACCTATATTCAATTTCCTATGCATTCTTTTTATTACCTCAAATTTGTTCATTATTTTAATGCCTATTTATTATGTAAGTCATAAAAAAATAGTTCTACCAATGTTGAGAATATTCAGCTGAGTAACTAATTCTCTCTTTTCGTCCATGATTAGTTAAACATTGTTAGTAACTAAATCATGAATTTTATTATATACATGATCACATACCAAATATTCATGCTGGGGTTTGTGTGCATGATAATTGATCACCCCCTTAACATCTTACAGTTACAAATATTGTAATGTTGTTATAAATAATTTGACATTGTTCCAGCAAGGTCCATATTAAATAAAAATAAAGATATTATTTTGAGAAAAGTCCAGCTTCATAAAACGTAAAATAGCATATTTATTTTTGTCATGTTAAACCATGTAAAAATGTCATGCTGTTTTGTTTAATCTTTTGACATTTTTTTTATTTTCTGGGATGGGATTTAAATTAAGAAAAAAAATGTATTTTTTTTTACAATCAGTCTGTAAATATTAAATAAGCTGATTGAAAAGAAATCCCTTGTGTAATAAAATGTAAACTGAAACTTTAATTTGAAAATTTTGTTGTCATTTATTTTTTTAAAATAATATAACAGGCTATGAAAAATGATCACTGTTTATGTATATGTAGTCATGTTGTGATGCAATCTAGTTTAAAATGTGTATATCTCGATAATAAATAAATATACACCACTGTGCCATGAGCTTGAGTAATTGTAACTTAATGTTTAATAGACTAAAATATATATCTATCTATAAAAACTCCCAGTGTTCAAATCATTTTATTATTTTCATTTTTTGTGTTACTTATAAATTAAGTTAAACAAGAAGAGGGTCACTCAGGGTCTCAGTGAACTTTGATCCTTAATCTTATGTTCTGAGGTTTGGTTCCAGGCTGGTAAAACTAAGAATGCACAATATGATCTTTGGGAAATGTTATTAATCATATGTTAGATGTGGAATGATGGGTAAATAGGGTAAAATCCATGATCTATCTGACCTGTGTATCTTGCACATGGTTGGGTTCAAGGTACTTTACCCTTGTTCTAGGTCTTGTTGGACAAACATACATTTTTGACCGGTACAATATATATATATATATATATATATATATATATATATATATATATATTTTTTATTATATATATATATATATCAAGTCAGATGTCACACTACCTAATTTAATAAGCTTGTATTTACAAATGTTATATATAAAGCTTACAAAATAAGTTCTTAACAATCTTTGAGAATATCCCCAACCCCAGACCAGTTTCTGCTACTGGCATCGTCAGTGAGGTGCTAGGATATTCAAGCATTAGATTAAAAATACCAGGACAAGCCTCGATCTTTATCTAATGAATAACTATTAAGTAAAAAATCTAAAATTTTCAGACATTCACATGTCTTCCAATCCAGCTATCTAACCAAATAGCCAGATGGGACTGAACTAAGTTCAAATACACCATTTATCATTAGCTTTAGCAATATAAAATTTCCAAAGCCTTAATAGCCAAAAAATAAAATTACAAAAAAATTAATATATGGTGTATCTGAACTTGGAGTTCAGTCCCATACAGCTATTTAAGTTAGACAACTGCATTGGATGACATGGATGTCTGAAAATTTCCAGATTTTCTACATAATAGTTATATCATTAGATGAAGTGCTGGGCTTGTCCTGGTATTTTTAATCTAATGCTTGAGTATCCTTGCACCTCACTGATGATGCCAATAGCAGAAAACTGTCTGGGATTGGGGATATTCTTAAAGTTTGTTAAGAGCTTATTTTGTGAGTTATATATATATAATCCAATATACATAATTATATAATAGCAATATACATAATTATATAATTAAATATTTATAAATACAGTAATTAGATAATTAAAATTTTTATCCACTTAGGAGCACTTTCGATTATCCTAGTAATCTTTGGCAACTAACACTTTGAAAGGCTACCCTTCCCACATTTCTGTGACCTTAACATTTTCTGCCTGCCTGTTAATTATTAAGTCATGTTTGTATTTATATATTAGCATAGCTTCCTTTATTTTCCTTTTATTGTTACTTTTTTATTGCTATTTGGGGGGGGGATTTTATTATGAAATGTTATGTTTAATTGAGAAAATGCTAAAATAAATTATTGGTTTTGGTAAGTATACAACATCACATGATCACTATCTCATACTAGCACAATAATTGTTATTAAACAATCTAAAACAAAGCAAAACTCTCCATATAGTAGTGCCATCTTGTGCTAACAAGAGCAATCAATGGATGCCAGAAGGCTTGTGCATAAAATCCCTATCTAGTGCCTACTCATCCAATATCCCCAGACTAGTTTCTGGCTTGTGGCCTTCATCAGTGAGGAGCCTTGGATCTGAGAGCACTGCACCTAGATCTTAGGATCTAATGCAACCCTCCAGCAACCACCTTTTATCTCTATTTAACTACAAAACTATGAGAATGAAATTGAAAACACTATTAATATTTTCAATCCAAGCTCAATAGCTTATATAGTCATATAGGTCTGAACTCAAGTCAGTAAACTAGTCTGGGGATATTGGATGACGTAGGCACTAGCCATAGGGATTGGTTATGCATAAGCCTTCTGGCATCCATTGGATTGCTCTTGTTAGCACAAGATGGCACTACTATATGGAGAGTTTTGTTTTGTTTTGGATTGTTTAATAACAATTATTGTGCTAGTATGAGATAGTGATCATGTGATGTTTAGTGGTTTAACACCAATCCTGCCTAATAGATAGTGGTGGCTATGGTTGTTAAAGAGCCAAAGACACCAAAATGTATGGGTACTGGAATTGAGTTCAGACCCATATGACTATATAAGCTATTGAGCTTGGATTGAAAAATATTAATAGTGCTTTCAATTTCATTCTCATAGTTTTGTAGTTAAATAGAGTTAAAAGGTGGGTGCTGGAGGGTTGCATTAGATCCTAAGATCTAGGTGCAGTGCTCTCAGATCCAAGGCTCCTCACTGATGAAGGCCACAAGCCAGAAACTAGTCTGGGGATATTGGATGAGTAGGCACTAGATAGGGATTTTATGCACAAGCCTTCTGGCATCCATTGATTGCTCTTGTTAGCACAAGATGGCACTACTATATGGAGAGTGTTGTTTTGTTTTGATTAAGCATACAACATGTTCTTCATTTGATTTTGTTAATGAAAACTGTAATGTTAAGATCGATGTTAATGACATTATATACCTCTAGGTGTTAGGTGAAATGTATGGATCAATTAATTGATTGACATTTACTGAAATTATTTCCAACACATTAAGTTTTAAAAATGTTAATGCTGTAATAATAAATGTATAACTGAAATAACTTTATTGATTAAAATATTTATGCAGTTTTTAAGAAGGATTTTTATAAATGTGCAATGGCTAAGTCAGTGAGTTTACCTACTGTTGTTCAAATATTTAATTTTATACTTTCTACACATGAAAAAAATTTTAAAAGGTATATTATCAAAAAATATTATGAATAATTTTAAGATCTAAATATTGAAT